>JAUCBJ010005963.1:0-61230 GCA_032718475.1 Nemertoderma westbladi | reverse complement strand
AACTCAAAACATTCCAGAAATATCTAGTTACCATGGTAACTGGAGTATATTAAAGTCTATATCATTCAAGTCTAAATTCAATACTCTATTTGTAGCAAAATAATGTAATATATATAAACTTGGAGTTTTGCAACTCATATATAAGATCCATATCCAAGCCGTTTGAGGTTAATTAGAAAATACAGTTACCATAGCAACAAGTCTAAACAGATGTTAAAATTTATAAAATGATAATTTGAAGCACAAGTTAATAGTATTATGACTTGGGAACAAGACATACCCCCACTATATGACTTATTCTGCATCCGAAATATACATTGTTCTATTTTTCAGTTTCCATGACAACCACTGCAAACAGATGCATTTTGATAGAAAATCGGTAATTTGGACATCCACGAAGCTAAGGAAAATCAACTACTTTCGCTAAGAAAGATTTTCCTTAGCTGAGATGGTCTATTAATAGTGGGCTATTTTACTTGTGTGAGGCAGATTTGGTTTTTTTTGATAGGTGAAAAAACTAGCCTTTAAAAGTACCCTGAAATTTTGCATGTATATACTACTCGTCGAGGCGCATCTTTTGGGCTGGGTCTCATATCCAGGAAAAATCTGGTTTCCATGGCAACGGACTTAGAAAAAAGTCTATGTATTTCAAGTCAATATTTAAAACTCTATTTGTAGGAAAACTATAATAGATATAAACTTGGGGTTTCTCAACACAACTATAAGGTCCATAGCAGAGCCGATTGAGGTTAAATAGAAAATCCAGTTACCTTGGCAACCGGGCTAGACAGATGTTAAAATTTATAAAATGTTAATTTGAAGCCTAAGGTTAAGGTGTTATGACTTGGGACCAACCCCTACCCCCACTATATAACTTATTCTGCATCCGAATTACATTGTTCTATTTTTCAGTTACCATGACAACCGCTGAAAACAGATGTTTTTATTCAAAACTTATTCATTTGGACATAGACTTCACGATAAAATTTTACAAAACTGGGTATGTGTTATCTGGACCACGAGTTGGAACTTTTAGTGAAACTTAAATTATTCCAGAAATTTAGTTACCATGGTAACTGTAGTTTATTAAACTCTATATCATTCAAATCTATATTGATAACTCTATTTGTAGCAAAACTGTAATATATATAAACTTGGGGTTTTGCAACTCATCTATAAGATCCATATCCAAGCCGTTTGAGGTTAATTAGAAAATACAGTTACCATAGCAACAAGTCTAAACAGATGTTAAAATTTATAAAATGATAATTTGAAGCACAAGTTAATAGTATTATGACTTGGGACTAACCCCTACCCCCACAATATGACTTATTCTGCATCCGAATTACATTGTTCTATTTTTCAGTTTCCATGACAACCACTGCAAACAGATGCAATTTGATAGAAAATCGGTAATCTGGACATAAACTACAATATTTTCTGAAACTCAGTATATGTGTTATCTGAACCACAATCTGTACTGAATTTTTTTTCAAAGGTTAAAGCAACAGTTCCAGAGAACTCTAGTTTCCATGGGAATAGAAGTTAATTATTGACAATTGCTACTAAGCGAGGCTAAGCAACGAACCAAAGTGTGGCCGTTTGTTTAATTTTCCTTAGCTTCGTGGTTGCATTTCCTTTAGGAAATGCCTTTCTCGTAAACTACAATATTTTCTGAAACTCAGTATATGTGTTATCTGAACCACAATCTGTACTGAATTTTTTTTCAAAGGTTAAAGCAACAGTTCCAGAGAACTCTAGTTTCCATGGGAATAGAAGTTAATTATTGACAATTGCTACTTAACGAGGCTAAGCAACGAACCAAAGTGTGGCCGTTTTTTTAATTTTCCTTAGCTTCGTGGTTGCATTTCCTTTAGGAAATGCCTTTCTCGTACCGGTATTTAATTACCGCTGAATGTCATAATTATTCCACGAAGCTAAGGAAAATCAACTACTTTCGCTAAGAAAGATTTTCCTTAGCTGAGATGGTCTATTCATAGTGGGCTATTTTACTTGTGTGAGGCAGATTTGGGGTTTTTTGATAGGCGAAAAAACTAGCCTTTAAAAGTACCCTGAAATTTTGCATGTATATACTACTCGGCGAGGCGCATCTTTTGGGCCGGGTCTCATATCCAGGAAAAATCTGGTTTCCATGGCAACGGACTTCAAAAAAAGTCTATGTATTTCAAGTCAATATTTATAACTCTATTTGTAGGAAAACTATAATAGATATAAACTTGGGAATTCGCAACACAACTATAAGGTCCATAGCAGATCCGATTGAAGCTAAATAGAAAATCCAGTTACCTTGGCAACCGGGATAAACAGATGTTAAAATTTATAAAATGATAATTTGAGGCCTAAGGGCAAGGTGTTATGACTTGAGACCAACCCCTACCCCCACTATATAACTTATTCTGCATCCGAATTACATTGTTCTATTTTTCAGTTACCATGACAACAGCCGAAAACAGATGTTTTTATACAAAAATTATTCATTTGGACATAGACTTCGCGATAAAATTTTACAAAACTGGGTATGTGTTATCTGCACCACTAGTTGGAACTTTTAGTGAAACTTAAATCATTCCAGAAATTTAGTTACCATGGTAACTGTAGTTTATTAAACTCTATATCATTCAAGTCTATATTGATAACTCTATTTCTAGCAAAACTGTAATATATATAAACTTGGGGTTTTGTAACTCATCTATAAGGTCCATATACAAGCCGTTCGAAGTTAATTAGAAAATCCATTTACCATAGCAACAAGAGTAAACAGATGTTAAAATTAATAAAATGATAATTTGAAGCACAATTTAATAGTATTATGACTTGGGACCAACACCTACCCCCACTATATGACTTATTCTGCATCCGAATTACATTGTTCTATTTTTCAGTTTCCATGACAACCACTGCAAACAGATGCATTTTGATAGAAAATCTGTAATTTGGACATAAACTACAATATTTTCTGAAACTCGATGTATTATCTGAAAAACAATCTGGACTGAATCTTTTTTCAAAGGTAAAACCAACAGTTCCAGAGAACTCTAGTTTCCATGGGAATAGAAGTTATTTATTGGCAAATGCTACTAAACTAGGCTAAGCAACGAACCAAATTGTGGCCGTTTGTTTAATTTTCCTTAGCTTCGTGGTTGCATTTCCTTTAGGAAATGCCTTTCTAGTAATAGAAAATCGGTAATTTGGACATAAACTACAATATTTTCTGAAACTCGGAAAGTGCTATCTGAACCACAATCTTTACTGAATCTTTTTTCAAAGGTAAAACCAACAGTTCCAGAGAACTCTAGTTTCCATGGGAATCCACGAAGCTAAGGAAAATCAACTACTTTCGCTAAGAAAGATTTTCCTTAGCTGAGATGGTCTATTCATAGTGGGCTATTTTACTTGTGTGAGGCAGATTTGGTTTTTTTTGACCCCCGGCAAATCTAGCCTTTAAAAGTACCCTGAAAATTTGCATGTATATACTACTCGTCGAGGCGCATCTTTTGGACTGGGTCTCATATCCAGGAAAAATCTGGTTTCCATGGCAACGGACTTCAAAAAAAGTCTATGTATTTCAAGTCAATATTTCTAACTCTGTTTGTAGGAAAACTATAATAGATATAAACTTGGGGTTTCTCAACTCAACTATAAGGTCCATAGCAGAGCCAATTGAGGTTCAATAGAAAATCCAGTTGCCTTGGCAACCGGGCTAAACAGATGTTAAAATTTATAAAATGTTAATTTGAAGCCTAAGGTTAAGGTGTTATGACTTGGGACCAACCCCTACCCCCACTATATAAATTATTCTGCGTCCGAATTTCATTGTTTTATTTTGCAGTTACCATGACAACCGCTGAAAACAGATGTTTTTATGCAAAAATTACTCATTTGGACATAGACTTCATGATAAAATTTTATGAAACTGGGTATGTGTTATCTGGACCACTAGTTGGGACTTTTGGTGAAACTGAAAACATTCCAGAAATAACTAGTTACCATGGTGACTGGAGTTTATTAAAGTCTATATCATTCAAGTCTAAATTCAATACTCTATTTGTAGCAAAATAATGTAATATATATAAATTTGGTATTTTGCATCTCATCTATAAGGTCCATATACATAATACAATCCATTCGAGATTAATTACACAATCCAGTCACCATAGCAACAAGACTAAACAGATGTTAAAATTTATAAAATGATAATTTGAAGCACAAGTTAATAGTATTATGACTTGGGACCAAGACCTACCCCCATTATATGACTTATTCTGCATCCGAATTACATTGTTCTATTTTTCAGTTTCCATGACAACCACTGCAAACAGTTGCATTTTAATAGAAAATCGGTAATTTGGACATAAACTACAATATTTTCTGAAACTCGGAAAGTGCTATCTGAACCACAATCTTTACTGAATCTTTTTTCAAAGGTAAAACCAACAGTTCCAGAGAACTCTAGTTTCCATGGGAATCCACGAAGCTAAGGAAAATCAACTACTTTCGCTAAGAAAGATTTTCCTTAGCTGAGATGGTCTATTCATAGTGGGCTATTTTACTTGTATGGGGCAGATTTGGTTTTTTTTGATTCCGGAAAAAACTAGCCTTTAAATGTACCCTGAAATTTTGCATGTATGTACTACTCGTCGAGGCGCATCGTATGGGATGGGTCTCATATCCAGGAAAAATCTGGTTTCCATGGCAACGGACTTAGAAAAAAGTCTATGTATTTCAAGTCAATATTTATAACTCTATTTGTAGGAAAACTATAATAGATATAAACTTGGGGTTTCTCAACTCAACTATACGGTCCATAGCAGAGCCGACTTAAGTTAAATAGAAAATCCAGTTACCTTGGCAACCGGGCTAAACAGATGTTAAAATTTATAAAATGTTAATTTGAAGCCTAAGGTTAAGGTGTTATGACTTGGGACCAACCCCTACCCCCACTATATAACTTATTCTGCGTCCGAATTTGATTGTTCTATTTTGCAGTTACCATGACAACCGCTGAAAACAGATGTTTTTATACAAAAATAACTCATTTGGACATAGACTTCGCGATAAAATTTTACGAAACTGGGAATGTGTTATCTGGACCATTAGTTGGAACTTTTAGTGAAACTTAAAACATTCCAGAAATATCTTGTTACCATGGTAACTGGAGTTTATTAAAGTCTATATCATTCAAGTCTAAATTCAATACTCTATTTGTAGCAAAATAATGTCCACGAAGCTAAGGAAAATCAACTACTTTCGCTAAGAAAGATTTTCCTTAGCTGAGATGGTCTATTCATAGTGGGCTATTTTACTTGTATGGAGCAGATTTAGTGTTTTTTGATAGGTGAAAAAACTAGCCTTTAAAAGTACCCTGAAATTTTGCATGTATATACAACTCATCAAGGCGCGTCGTGTGGGATGGGTCTCATATCCAGGAAAAATCTGGTTTCCATGGCAACGGACTTCAAAAAAAGTCTATGTATTTCAAGTCAATATTTATAACTCTATTTGTAGGAAAACTATAATATATATAAACTTGGGGTTTCGCAACACAACTATAAGGTCCATAGCAGAGCCGATTGAGGTTAAATAGAAAATCCAGTTACCTTGGCAACCGGGCTAAATAGATGTTAAAATTTATAAAATGTAAATTTGAGGCCTAAAGGCAAGGTGTTATGACTTGGGACCAACCCCTACCCCCACTATATAACTTATTCTGCATCCGAATTACATTGTTCTATTTTTCAGTTACCATGACAACCACTGCAAACAGATGTTTTTATTCAAAACTTATTCATTTGGACATAGACTTCACGATAAAATTTTACAAAACTGGGTATGTGTTATCTGGACCTCTAGTTGGAACTTTTAGTGAAACTTAAATTATTCCAGAAATTTAGTTACCATGGTAACTGTAGTTTATTAAACTCTATATCATTCAAATCTATATTGATAACTCTATTTGTAGCAAAACTGTAATATATATAAACTTGGGGTTTTGCAACTCTTCTATAAGGTCCATATACAAGCCGTTCGAAGTTAATTAGAAAATCCAGTTACCATAGCAACAAGACTAAACAGATGTTAAAATTAATAAAATGATAATTTGAAGCACAAGTTAATAGTATTATGACTTGGGACTAACCCCTACCCCCACTATATGACTTATTCTGCATCCGAATTACATTGTTCTATTTTTCAGTTTCCATGACAACCACTGCAAACAGATGCATTTTGATAGAAAATCTGTAATTTGGACATAAACTACAATATTTTCTAAAACTCGATATGTGTCCACGAAGCTAAGGAAAATCAACTACTTTCGCTAAGAAAGATTTTCCTTAGCTGAGATGGTCTATTCATAGTGGGCTATTTTACTTGTGTGAGGCAGATTTGGGGTTTTTTGATAGGTGAAAAAACTAACCTTTAAAAGTACCCTGAAATTTTGCATGTATATACTACTCGACGAGGCGCATCTTTTGGGCCGGGTCTCATATCCAGGAAAAATCTGGTTTCCATGGCAACGGACTTCAAAAAAAGTCTATGTATTTCAAGTCAATATTTATAACTCTATTTGTAGGAAAACTATAATAGTTATAAACTTGGGGTTTCGCAACACAACTATAAGGTCCATAGCAGATCCGATTGAGGCTAAATAGAAAATCCAGTTACCTTGGCAACCGGGATAAACAGATGTTAAAATTTATAAAATGTTAATTTGAGGCCTAAGGGCAAGGTGTTATGACTTGGGACCAACCCCTACCCCCACTATATAACGTATTCTGCATCTGAATTACATTGTTCTATTTTTCAGTTACCATGACAACCGCTGAAAACAGATGTTTTTATTCAAAACTTATTCATTTGGACCTAGACTTCACGATAAAATTTTACAAAACTGGGTATGTGTTATCTGGACCACTAGTTGGAACTTTTAGTGAAACTTAAATTATTCCAGAAATTTAGTTACCATGGTAACTGTGTAGTTTATTAAACTCTATATCATTCAAATCTATATTGATAACTCTATTTGTAGCAAAACTGTAATATATATAAACTTGGGGTTTTGCAACTCATCTATAAGATCCATATCCAAGCCGTTTGAGGTTAATTAGAAAATACAGTTACCATAGCAACAAGTCTAAACAGATGTTAAAATTTATAAAATGATAATTTGAAGCACAAGTTAATAGTATTATGACTTGGGACTAACCCCTACCCCCACTATATGACTTATTCTGCATCCGAATTACATTGTTCTATTTTCCAGTTTCCATGACAACCACTGCAAACAGATGCATTTTGATAGAAAATCGGTAATTTGGACATAAACTACAATATTTTCTGAAACTCAGTATATGTGTTATCTGAACCACAATCTGTACTGAATTTTTTTTCAAAGGTTAAAGCAACAGTTCCAGAGAACTCTAGTTTCCATGGGAATAGAAGTTAATTATTGACAATTGCTACTTAACGAGGCTAAGCAACGAACCAAAGTGTGGCCGTTTGTTTAATTTTCCTTAGCTTCGTGGTTGCATTTCCTTTAGGAAATGCCTTTCTCGTATAAAATGGAATACCAGTAATGGATTCCAATTCCATATTTCAGTCCACAAAGCTAAGGAAAATCAACTACTTTTGCTAAGAAAGATTTTCCTTAGCTGAGATGGTCTATTCATAGTGGGCTATTTTACTTGTGTGAGGCAGATTTGGGGTTTTTTGATTCCGGAAAAAACTAGCCTTTAAAAGTACCCTGAAATTTTGCATGTATATACTACTCGTCGAGGCGCATCTTTTGGGCCGTGTCTCATATCCAGGAAAAATCTGGTTTCCATGGCAACGGACTTCAAAAAAAGTCTATGTATTTCAAGTCAATATTTATAACTCTATTTGTAGGAAAACTATAATAGATTTAAACTTGGAGTTTTGCAACACAACTATAAGGTCCATAGCAGATCCGATTGAGGCTAAATAGAAAATCCAGTTACCTTGGCAACCGGGATAAACAGATGTTAAAATTTATAAAATGTTAATTTGAGGCCTAAGGGCAAGGTGTTATGACTTGAGACCAACCCCTACCCCCACTATATAACTTATTCTGCATCCGAATTACATTGTTCTATTTTTCAGTTACCATGACAACCGCCGAAAACAGATGTTTTTATACAAAAATTATTCATTTGGACATAGACTTCGCGATAAAATTTTACAAAACTGGGTATGTGTTATCTGCACCACTAGTTGGAACTTTTAGTGAAACTTAAATCATTCCAGAAATTTAGTTACCATGGTAACTGTAGTTTATTAAACTCTATATCATTCAAGTCTATATTGATAACTCTATTTGTAGCAAAACTGTAATATATATAAACTTGGGGTTTTTTAACTCATCTATAATTTCCATATCCATCCAAGCCGTTTGAGGTTAATTAGAAAGTACAGTTACCATAGCAACAAGACTAAACAGATGTTACTATTTATAAAATGATAATTTGAAGCACAAGTTAATAGTATTATGACTTGGGACCAAGACCTACCCCCACTATATGACTTATTCTGCATCCGAATTACATTATTATATTTTTCAGTTTCCATGACAACCACTGCAAACAGATGCATTTTGATAGAAAATCGGTCCACGAAGTTAAGGAAAATCAACTAATTTCGCTAAGAAAGATTTTCCTTAGCTGAGATGGTCTATTCATAGTGGGCTATTTTACTTGTATGGGGCAGATTTAGTCCTTTTTTATCTCGGAAAAAACTAGCCTTTAAAAGTACCCTGAAATTTTGCATGTATGTACTACTCGTCGAGGCGATCAAGGCGCGTCGTGTGGGATGGGTCTCATATCCAGGAAAAATCTGGTTTCCATGGCAACGGACTTAGAAAAAAGTCTATGTATTTCAAGTCAATATTTATAACTCTATTTATAGGAAAACTATAATAGATATAAACTTAGGGTTTCTCAACTCAACTATAAGGTCCATAGCAGAGCCGATTGAGGTTAAATATAAAATCCAGTTGCCTTGGCAACCGGGCTAAACAGATGTTAACATTTATAAAATGTTAATTTGAAGCCTAAGGTTAAGGTGTTATGAATTGGGACCAACCCCTACCCCCACTATATAACTTATTCTGCGTCCGAATTTCATTGTTCTATTTTGCAGTTACCATGACAACCGCTGAAAACAGATGTTTTTATGCAAAAATTACTCATTTGGACATAGAGTTCGCGATAAAATTTTATGAAACTGGGTATGTGTTATCTGGACTGGAACACTAGTTGGAACTTTTAGTGAAACTCAAAACATTCCAGAAATATCTAGTTACCATGGTGGTGACTGGAGTTTATTAAAGTCTATATCATTCAAGTCGAAATTCAATACTCTATTTGTAACAAAATAATGTAATATATATAAACTTGGGGTTTTGCAACACATCTATAATAGCTATATACAAGCCGTTCGAGGTTAATTACGCAATCCAGTTACCATAGCAACAAGACTAAACAGATGTCAAAATTTATAAAATAATAATTTGAAGCACAAGTTAATAGTAATATGACTTGGGACCAACACCTACCCCCACTATATGAGTTATTCTGCATCCGAATCACATTGTTCTATTTTTCAGTTTCCTTGACAACCACTGCAAACAGATGCATTTTGATAGAAAATCGGTATTTTGGACATAAAGTACAATATTTTCTGAAACTCGGTATATGTGTTATCTGAACCACAATCTGGACTGAATCTTTTTTCAAAGGATGAACCAACAGTTCCAGAGAACTCTAGTTTCCATGGAAATAGAAGCTAATTATTGGCAAATGCTACTAGACTAGGCTAAGCAACGAACCAAAGTGTGGCCCTTTGTTTAATTTTCCTTAGCTTCATGGTTGCATTTCCTTTAGGAAATGCCTTTCTAGTCCACGAAGCTAAGGAAAATCAACTACTTTCGCTAAGAAAGATTTTCCTTAGCTGAGATGGTCTATTCATAGTGGGCTGTTTTACTTGTATGGAGCAGATTTAGTGTTTTTTGATAGGTGAAAAAACTAGCCTTTAAAAGTACCCTGAAATTTTGCATGTATATACAACTCATCAAGGCGCGTCGTGTGGGATGGGTCTCATATCCAGCAAAAATCTGGTTTCCATGGCAACGGACTTAGAAAAAAGTCTATGTATTTCAAGTCAATATTTATAACTCTATTTGTAGGAAAACTATAATACATATAAACTTGGGATTTCTCAACTCAACTATAAGGTCCATAGCAGAGCCGATTGAGGTTAAATAGAAATTCCAGGTACCTTGGCAACCGGGCTAAACAGATGTTAAAATTTATAAAATGTTAATTTGAAGCCTAAGGTTAATGTGTTATGTCTTGGGACCAACCCCTACCCCCACTATATGACTTATTCTGCGTCCGAATTTCATTGTTTAATTTTGCAGTTACCATGACAACCGCTGGAAACAGATGTTTTTATACAAAACTTATTCATTTGGACATAGACTTCGCGATAAAATTTTACGAAATTGGATATGTGTTATCTGGACCACTAGTTGAAACTTTTAGTAAAACCTAAAACATTCCATAAATATCTTGTTACCATGGTAACTGGAGTTTATTAAAGTCGATATCATTCAAGTCTAAATTCAATACTCTATTTGCAGCAAAATAATGTAATAAATATAAATTTGGGGTTTTGCAAGTCATCTGTAAGGTCCATATACAATCCATTCGAGGTTAATTACACAATCCAATTACCATAGCAACAAGACTAAACAGATGTTAAAATTTCTAAAATGATAATTTGAAACACAAGTTAATAGTATTATGACTTGGGACCAAGACCTACCCCCATTATATGACTTATTCTGCATCCGAATTACATTGTTCTATTTTTCAGTTTCCATGACAACCACTGCAAACAGATGCATTATGATAGAAAATCGGTAATTTGGACATAAACTACAATATTTTCTGAAACTTGGTATGTGTTATCTGAACCACAATCTGGACTGAATCTTTTTTCAAAGGTAAAACCAACAGTTCCAGAGAATTCTAGTTTCCATGGGAATATAAGTTATTTATTGGCAAATGCTACTAAACTAGGCTAAGCAACAAACCAAATTATGGCCCTTTGTTTAATTTTCCTTAGCTTCGTGGTTGCATTTCCTTTAGGAAATGCCTTTCTAGTAATTTGGACATAAACTACAATATTTTCTGAAACTCAGTATGTGTTATCTGAACCACAATCTGTACTGAGTTTTTTTTCAAAGGTTAAAGCAACAGTTCCAGAGAACTCTAGTTTCCATGGGAATAGAAGTTCCACGAAGCTAAGGAAAATCAACTACTTTCGCTAAGAAAGATTTTCCTTAGCTGAGATGGTCTATTCATAGTGGGCTATTTTACTTGTGTGGGGCAGATTTGGGGTTTTTTGATAGGTGAAAAAACTAGCCTTTAAAAGTACCCTGAAATTTTGCATGTATATACTACTCGACGAGGCGCATCTTTTGGGCCGGGTCTCATATCCAGGAAAAATCTGGTTTCCATGGCAACGGACTTCAAAAAAAGTCTATGTATTTCAAGTCAATATTTATAACTCTATTTGTAGGAAAACTATAATAGATATAAACTTGGGGTTTCGCAACACAACTATAAGGTCCATAGCAGATCCGATTGAGGCTAAATAGAAAATCCAGTTATCTTGGCAACCGGGATAAACAGATGTTAAAATTTATAAAATGTTAATTTGAGGCCTAAGGGCAAGGTGTTATGATTTGGGACCAACCCCTACCCCCACTATATAACTTATTCTGCGTCCGAATTTCATTGTTTAATTTTGCAGTTACCATGACAACCGCTGAAAACATATGTTTTTATTCAAAACTTATTCATTTGGACATAGACTTCACGATAAAATTTTACAAAACTGGGTGTGTGTTATCTGGACCACTAGTTGGAACTTTTAGTGAAACTTAAATTATTCCAGAAATTTAGTTACCATGGTAACTGCAGTTTATTAAACTCTATATCATTCAAATCTATATTGATAACTCTATTTGTAGCAAAACTGTAATATATATAAACTTGGGGTTTTGCAACTCATCTATAAGAACCATATCCAAGCCGTTTGAGGTTAATTAGAAAATACAGTTACCATAGCAACAAGTCTAAACAGATGTTAAAATTTATAAAATGATAATTTGAAGCACAATTTAATAGTATTATGACTTGGGACTAACCCCTACCCCCATTATATGACTTATTCTGCATCCGAATTACATTGTTCAATTTTTCAGTTTCCATGACAACCACTGCAAACAGATGCATTTTGATAGAAAATCGGTAATTTGGACATAAACTACAATATTTTCTGAAACTTGGTATGTGTTATCTGAACCACAATCTGTACTGAATTTTTTTTCAAAGTTAAAGCTACTACTATGATCGGCATGCTGCATTGCAGCTGCATTTTTAAGAATGCTGTGCTGGCTTGTCAACAAAATTGCACCGCCACAACTCCCTATCACCCATGACATTTGCTAGATCATCCGCATCTTTAAGGCCAGTGTCCTTTAAGATGCGTCTCAAGAAAGTCATGGGCTGTCCACCATGCTTATTCACTCCATGAGGCTGCCAAAGTACAAGATTATGCACTGGCTGGTCCTCACGGCGAAAGCAATGTCCTGCAAAGCGGAGGCGATTTTGTTCTAGTGTCAAGCTTGGGGGAACCAATGAGACACCTCCAATGTTATATAGTGTCTGGTTGGAGATGTGTGCATTGTACTTGACACAATGAACCCGGCGTAGCATTCTTGTGAATGTGCCATCCAGAGATTTGGTGTCCTCAGCAGTTAGAGCCCAGCATGGACTCCCGTAGAGGAGTACTGGAACTACTGCTGCTCTAAATAATCGGACCTTAAGTTTCCGATTAATTCTCGGTGACTTCCAAATCCTGGAAAGCCTATTCAAGGCTGCCCATGCCTTTCCCTTACGTATTCGAAGGTCCTCACCTGACTTCCGGATCCATGATCCCAGGTAACAGAAGTCGTCCACATGCTCAAGCATACCGTCCTTTGAGCTTATGCTCATCCGATCAGAGACTTGCTGAGGACTTTCAAAGTTAACTGTCAGAATTTTGGTCTTTCTGGAGTTAATAAAAAGACCAACACTAGAAGCAGCATGTTCTAATGAGCTGAGGAGCCGTTGGGCTCCCTCTAATGATTCTGATAGTACTCCTAAGTCATCAGCAAAGTCTAGATCAGTTAGGTACTTGGCAGGATTTCCTCGACTTCTGGAGCCAGTAGGTGTAGTTATCATCACCCCATCATCATTATAATGATCTAAGGACATGCGTAGAACATAGTCAACCACAATAATGAACAAGAATGGTGCAAGTGTGTCTCCTTGGAGGACGCCCCATAACACTTCAAATGGTTCTGTGTCACCGTCAACAGTAGACACAAATGTGGTCGAACCATCGTATACTGATCTGATTGCTGCAATAATTTCATCAGGAATCCCATATAATGAAAGTATGCTGAACATACGTGAGCGAGAGACTGAATCAAAGGCCTTGAAGAAGTCAACAAAGATAACAGCCAGATGCCTGTCTTTCTTTTTTGATAACTCTTCAATTATCCTTCTAAGTGCCAAAATGGGCTCCATGGTCCCACGACCTTTACGGAACCCATTCTGATTTCCACGGAGCAGTCTCTCAATGGGATCCCTGATGCGATTTAATAGAATCCTATTGTATAGCTTTGCAGCAATCGAGATCAATGAGATTCCCCGAAAAGAACCATAGAGTGTTAGGTTGCCCTTTTTGGGAACTGGCACCAACTTATTTGTTTTCATTTCTTGTGGGACTCTTGTTGTTCGGTACATGTCTACTATGATGGGATAGATGAGCTTTAAACACTCAGGTATTTTAAAGACCTCAGGGGGAACACCATCTACTCCACTGGCACGATTGGTTTTAATGCTCTTTGCAGCAGCCTTCACTTCTGCAAAGGAGATATCGCCAATGGGAATATCTGGGAGTACAGACTCAGACACTTTTACTTCTATAAAATTATCAGGCAATACCCTGTCATTATTGAGGAGCTTTTCAAAGTGGGCTTTCCAACCATTGAGGCGATCGGCTGGTGATTCAGCCTTAACCTTGGTGGTTGGTTGGCTTTTCCGCCCAGTAAGCAGATTGATCGATTTCCATGCCTGGGATGATTGCCTGCTGTCGTCAGCATCATTGATGGCATCAACCTGTTGGTTTATTAGCTCCTGTAGATTAGCAGAGTACTGCCTGTTCAGGGACCTAGATGCAGCCTTAACTGCATTCTTGGCCGCTGTAGTCTGTTTGAGTCGGGACTCTTTCTGCGCCTTATGAAGGTCATTTCGGCACTTCTGAATTTTGTTATCAGTCCAGGGGGCCCTTTTCCTGTTTTGAGGGTATACAGGAACTGTTTCTGCAGCTGCTAACTTAACTGCTTCTGTAAAGGCAGTATAGCCCTCACAGTGATCTGCCGCCTCAGAGGCAAGAGCCTCATACCTGTTGCTCAGCTGTAGTGTGAAGCTGGATCTCACACTTGGCTGTTGCAACAGAGAGGACCAGTCATGCCGCGGCAAGGCAGATTTCGTTGTTCTGCTAGCACGCAGACTAAGTCTTACCTTGGCCACAATAAGGCGGTGATCACTGGAGAATGGTCGAAGTGTAAATGCATTACAGTCTTGTATAGAGCTCCTGTATTTCCTACGAAACAGAATATGGTCTATCTGGGACTTGTGACCACTGGGTCCACTATGAGTCCATAGCTTTCCAGTTCGCTTCTTGAACTGGGTTCCAGCCGAAAACAATCCATTTCCAGAGATAAAATCCTGAAGATGGACAGAATTTCGGTTAACACTATTGCTATAGACCCAGGGCGATGTAGGTGATTGATGCAGACTTGCATTAAAGTCTCCCAGGAATGTTAAGAATGCATGCTGATCCACTCCATCAGTAGCTGCTTGTAGATTGTGGTAGAAATTTTCCACCTCCTCTACAGGGGCAACACTAGTTGGAGAGTAGCACACAATCAGAACCACCTTAGGAAACTTCTTAGCCAGTCTTCCAGAACATGAGAAGTGGCAACGGATGATGCGGTTAGAGATTTGGTCTATTTTGTCCAATGCTGCATGTGCAGTTGGATTCATCAATAGACCAATTCCACCATTGCCACTATCATCTGCTGACGCGAGGGCGAGTCGCCAACCACCCCCCATGTCCTTAATCAGAACCTCATCAGTCTGTCCAGTCTGCATTCGGTGCACTTGAACACCCACTGCGCTAAGAGAAAGCTTATCTACCAAGGCAGTCAGCTCACCTTGTTGCATTGGGGACCCGAGTGTTAGGGTGTTTACTGAGGCTAGTCTTGTGACTTGCCTCAGATTCACCAATGGCTTTGTTGGTCGGGGTGGAACATGAGAGTAGCCTCCAACTCCAGAATCCCTCTCCCCATCACAATCTGGCCTTCCTGGTGACCCAGGGTTTGGGCCAGAAAGGTCATCAGGAAAGGGACTCAAAGAATTGTTGGCTGCTCTCTCTCCAGTAGGGGGTGAGACAGGCAGCCGGTCAGGAGTTAACTGACGCCTGTGAGGCCGATTGTGTCCGGTAATTCCACTGGCATCTAGTGGCCAGACCTCCGCATTGCTAATGTAATCCATAGTGGGGGTTGGGGGGTGCTTTTTTGCCGAGTCAGCTCTCGGGGCAAATACCACACCCTGGTTTGCCATTCCACAGGGTGGGTGTCGCAATGGAGTCAGATATGAGGCCCATCACCCATATCTACTCTGGCGCCCATGACCCACCATTGGCTGTTGCAGCTCATCTGCTGGGTCATGCCCTGTACCCTTGCTGCCAGGTGCAGGTCGCAGTGAAGTGCTCTCAGAGTGGACATGAGAACACTCTGCTCCTGACCAGCCATTGGTAGATCACCATCTGCCTGGTCAGGCCATATACCCCTGCAGCCAAGTATATGGGTCCTTAATCTAGGACCAAGGGCGTCCTTATCCCAGAACGAAGGGGGTCCTAGTTACAGGACCAGATTTGCCCTAGTAAGAGGGTCTATGCAGCTACAGGTGGCACCTCCTTTATGCTGCATGGAGGTGGCAAGTTTTCTTGATCAATGACCTAGAATACCTGACCTGACCTGAGGTCAGGTCAGGAAGGTCCACGAAGCTAAGGAAAATCAACTACTTTCGCTAAGAAAGATTTTCCTTAGCTGAGATGGTCTATTCATAGTGGGCTATTTTACTTGTGTGAGGCAGATTTGGGGTTTTTTGATAGGCGAAAAAACTAGCCTTTAAAAGTACCCTGAAATTTTGCATGTATATACTACTCGGCGAGGCGCATCTTTTGGGCCGGGTCTCATATCCAGGAAAAATCTGGTTTCCATGGCAACGGACTTCAAAAAAAGTCTATGTATTTCAAGTCAATATTTATAACTCTATTTGTAGGAAAACTATAATAGATTTAAACTTGGGGTTTTGCAACACAACTATAAGGTCCATAGCAGATCCGATTGAGGCTAAATAGAAAATCCAGTTACGTTGGCAACCGGGATAAACAGATGTTAAAATTTATAAAATGATAATTTGAGGCCTAAGGGCAAGGTGTTATGACTTGAGACCAACCCCTACCCCCACTATATAACTTATTCTGCATCCGAATTACATTGTTCTATTTTTCAGTTACCATGACAACAGCCGAAAACAGATGTTTTTATACAAAAATTATTCATTTGGACATAGACTTCGCGATAAAATTTTACAAAACTGGGTATGTGTTATCTGCACCACTAGTTGGAACTTTTAGTGAAACTTAAATCATTCCAGAAATTTAGTTACCATGGTAACTGTAGTTTATTAAACTCTATATCATTCAAGTCTATATTGATAACTCTATTTCTAGCAAAACTGTAATATATATAAACTTGGGGTTTTGTAACTCATCTATAATTTCCATATCCATCCAAGCCGTTTGAGGTTAATTAGAAAGTACAGTTACCATAGCAACAAGACTAAACAGATGTTACTATTTATAAAATGATAATTTGAAGCACAAGTTAATAGTATTATGACTTGGGACCAAGACCTACCCCCACTATATGACTTATTCTGCATCCGAATTACATTATTATATTTTTCAGTTTCCATGACAACCACTGCAAACAGATGCATTTTGATAGAAAATCGGTAATTTGGACATAAACTACAATATTTTCTGAAACTCGGTATATGTGTTATAATCTGAACCACAATCTGGACTGAATCTTTTTTCAAAGGTAAAACCCACAGTTCCAGAGAACTCTAGTTTCCATGGGAATAGACGTAAATTATTGGCAATTGCTACTAAACTAGGCTATAAGCAACGAACCAAAGTGTGGCCGTTTGTTTAATTTTCCTTAGCTTCGTGGTTGCATTTCCTTTAGGAAATGCCTTTCTCGTATGACTTATTCTGCATCCGAATTACATTATTATATTTTTCAGTTTCCATGACAACCACTGCAAACAGATGCATTTTGATCCACGAAGCTAAGGAAAATCAACTACTTTCGCTAAGAAAGATTTTCCTTAGCTGAGATGGTCTATTCATAGTGGGCTATTTTACTTGTGTGAGGCAGATTTGGGGTTTTTTGATAGGCGAAAAAACTAGCCTTTAAAAGTACCCTGAAATTTTGCATGTATGTACTACTCGTCGAGGCGCATCGTGTGGGATGGGTCTCATATCCAGGAAAAATCTGGTTTCCATGGCAACGGACTTAGAAAAAAGTCTATGTATTTCAAGTCAATATTTATAACTCTATTTGTAGGAAAACTATAATAGATATAAACTTGGGGTTTCTCAACTCAACTATAAGGTCCATAGCAGAGCCAATTGAGGTTAAATAGAAAATCCAGTTACCTTGGCAACCGGGCTAAACAGATGTTAAAATTTATAAAATGTTAATTTGAGGCCTAAAGGCAAGGTGTTATGACTTGGGACCAACCCCTACCCCCACTATATAACTTATTCTGCATCCGAATTACATTGTTCTATTTTTCAGTTACCATGACAACCGCTGAAAACAGATGTTTTTATTCAAAACTTATTCATTTGGACATAGACTTCACGATAAAATTTTACAAAACTGGGTATGTGTTATCTGGACCACTAGTTGGAACTTTTAGTGAAACTTAAAACGTTCCAGAAATATCTTGTTACCATGGTACCTGGAGTTTATTAAAGTCTATATCATTCAAGTCTATTCATAGTGGGCTATTTTACTTGTATGGGGCAGATTTGGTGTTTTTTGATAGGTGAAAAAACTAGCATTTAAAAGTACCCTGAAATTTTGCATGTATATACAACTCATCAAGGCGCGTCGTGTGGGATGGGTCTCATATCCAGGAAAAATCTGGTTTCCATGGCAACGGACTTAGAAAAAAGTCTATGTATTTCAAGTCAATATTTGTAACTCTATTTGTAGGAAAACTATAATAGATATAAACTTGGGGTTTCTCAACACAACTATAAGGTCCATAGCAGAGCCGATTGAGGTTAAATAGAAAATCCAGTTACCTTGGCAACCGGGCTAAACAGATGTTAAAATTTATAAAATGTTAATTTGAAGCCTAAGGTTAAGGTATTATGTCTTGGGACCAACCCCTACCCCACTATATGACTTATTCTGCGTCCGAATTTCATTGTTTAATTTTGCAGTTACCATGACAACATGGGAATATAAGTTAATTATTGACAATTGCTACTAAACGAAGCTAAGCAACGAACCAAAGTGTGGCCGTTTGTTTAATTTTCCTTAGCTTCGTGGTTGCATTTCCTTTAGGAAATGCCTTTCTCGTTAAAGCAACAGTTCCAGAGAACTCTAGTTTCCATGGGAATAGAAGTTATAGAAGTTAATTATTGACAATTGCTACTAAACGAGGCTAAGCAACGAACCAAAGTGTGGCCGTTTGTTTAATTTTCCTTAGCTTCGTGGTTGCATTTCCTTTAGGAAATGCCTTTCTCGTAATTATTGACAATTGCTACTAAACGAGGCTAAGCAACGAACCAAAGTGTGGCCGTTTGTTTAATTTTCCTTAGCTTCGTGGTTGCATTTCCTTTAGGAAATGCCTTTCTCGTATTTCGAAAGCTACTCCAAAAGTTGAATTTTCCACGAAGCTAAGGAAAATCAACTACTTTCGCTAAGAAAGATTTTCCTTAGCTGAGATGGTCTATTCATAGTGGGCTATTTTACTTGTATGGGGCAGATTAGTTTTTTTTTGATAGGTGAAAAAACTAGCCTTTAAAAGTACCCTGAAATTTTGCATGTATATACTACTCGTCGAGGCGCATCTTTTGGACTGGGTCTCATATCCAGGAAAAATCTGGTTTCCATGGCAACGGACTTAGAAAAAAGTCTATGTATTTCAAGTCAATATTTATAACTCTATTTGTAGGAAAACTATAATAGATATAAACTTGGGGTTTCTCAACTTAACTATAAGGTCCATAGCAGAGCCGATTGAGGTTAAATAGAAAATCCAGTTACATTGGCAACCGGGCTAAACAGATGTTAAAATTTATAAAATGTTAATTTGAAGTCTAAGGTTAAGGTGTTATGACTTGGGACCAACCCCTACCCCCACTATATAACTTATTCTGCGTCCGAATTTGATTGTTCTATTTTGCAGTTACCATGACAACCGCTGTAAACAGATGTTTTTATACAAAAATTACTCATTTGGACATAGACTTCGCTATAAAATTTTACAAAACTGGGTATGTGTTATCTGGACCACTAGTTGGAACTTTTAGTGAAACTTAAATTATTCCAGAAATTTAGTTATCATGGTAACTGTAGTTTATTAAACTCTATATCATTCAAATCTATATTGATAACTCTATTTGTAGCAAAACTGTAATATATATAAACTTGGGGTTTTGCAACTCATCTATAAGATCCATATCCAAGCCGTTTGAGGTTAATTAGAAATTACAGTTACCATAGCAACAAGTCTAAACAGATGTTAAAATTTATAAAATGATAATTTGAAGCACAAGTTAATAGTATTATGACTGGGGACTAACCCCTACCCCCACTATATGACTTATTCTGCATCCGAATTACATTGTTCTATTTTTCAGTTTCCATGACAACCACTGCAAACAGATGCATTTCGTTAAAAAATCGGTAATTTGGACATAAACTACAATATTTTCTGAAACTTGGTATGTGTTATCTGAACCACAATCTGGACTGAATCTTTTTTCAAAGGTAAAACCAACAGTTCCAGAGAACTCTAGTTTCCATAGGAATAGAAGTTATTTATTGGCAAATGTTTCTAAACTAGGCTAAGCAACAAACCAAATTGTGGCCCTTTGTTTAATTTTCCTTAGCTTCGTGGTTGCATTTACTTTAGGAAATGCCTTTCTAGTAAAAAAAAGTTGAATTTTAAACTCTACTGCAAAAGTTGAATTTTAATAAAAAGTTGAATTTTAAAAAATAAAGTTGAAATTTCAACTCAGTTGAAAATATAACTTCTCCCCGACTGTATGGAGGTTGTTTAGGCAGATAGGCGTACCGGCAGACCAGTAGTTAAAATGTTCCAATTGGATGCTGAATTGGTAAGTCAAAACGTACCCCTTTGAATTTGGGTGAACAGACTGAATACAGGAATACCGGAATGACGGAGTTAGGAACATATACCCATGCTGCCATGTCCACGAAGCTAAGGAAAATCAACTACTTTCGCTAAGAAAGATTTTCCTTAGCTGAGATGGTCTATTCATAGTGGGCTATTTTACTTGTATGGAGCAGATTTGGTTTTTTTTGATAGGTGAAAAAACTAGCCTTTAAAAGTACCCTGAAATTTTGCATGTATATACAGGCGCATCTTTTGGGCCGGGTCTCATATCCAGGAAAAATCTGGTTTCCATGGCAACAGACTTCAAAAAAAGTCTATGTATTTCAAGTCAATATTTATAACTCTATTTGTAGGAAAACTATAATAGATATAAACTTGGGGTTTCGCAACACAACTATAAGGTCCATAGCAGATCCGATTGTGGCTAAATAGAAAATCCAGTTACCTTGGCAACCGGGATAAACAGATGTTAAAATTTATAAAATGTTAATTTGAGGCCTAAGGGCAAGGTTTTATGACTTGGGACCAACCCCTACCCCCACTATATAACTTATTCTGCATCCGAATTACATTGTTCTATTTTTCAGTTACCATGACAACCGCTGAAAACATATGTTTTTATTCAAAACTTATTCATTTGGACATAGACTTCACGATAAAATTTTACAAAACTGGGTATGTGTTATCTGGACCACTAGTTGGAACTTTTAGTGAAACTTAAATTATTCCAGAAATTTAGTTACCATGGTACTGTAACTGTAGTTTATTAAACTCTATATCATTCAAATCTATATTGATAACTCTATTTGTAGCAAAACTGTAATATATATAAACTTGGGGTTTTGCAACTCATCTATAAGATCCATATCCAAGCCGTTTGAGGTTAATTAGAAAATACAGTTACCATAGCAACAAGTCTAAACAGATGTTAAAATTTATAAAATGATAATTTGAAGCACAAGTTCCACGAAGCTAAGGAAAATCAACTACTTTCGCTAAGAAAGATTTTCCTTAGCTGAGATGGTCTATTCATAGTGGGCTATTTTACTTGTGTGAGGCAGATTTGGGGTTTTTTGATAGGTGAAAAAACTAACCTTTAAAAGTACCCTGAAATTTTGCATGTATATACTACTCGACGAGGCGCATCTTTTGGGCCGGGTCTCATATCCAGGAAAAATCTGGTTTCCATGGCAACGGACTTCAAAAAAAGTCTATGTATTTCAAGTCAATATTTATAACTCTATTTGTAGGAAAACTATAATAGTTATAAACTTGGGGTTTCGCAACACAACTATAAGGTCCATAGCAGATCCGATTGAGGCTAAATAGAAAATCCAGTTACCTTGGCAACCGGGATAAACAGATGTTAAAATTTATAAAATGTTAATTTGAGGCCTAAGGGCAAGGTGTTATGACTTGGGACCAACCCCTACCCCCACTATATAACGTATTCTGCATCTGAATTACATTGTTCTATTTTTCAGTTACCATGACAACCGCTGAAAACAGATGTTTTTATTCAAAACTTATTCATTTGGACCTAGACTTCACGATAAAATTTTACAAAACTGGGTATGTGTTATCTGGACCACTAGTTGGAACTTTTAGTGAAACTTAAATTATTCCAGAAATTTAGTTACCATGGTAACTGTGTAGTTTATTAAACTCTATATCATTCAAATCTATATTGATAACTCTATTTGTAGCAAAACTGTAATATATATAAACTTGGGGTTTTGCAACTCATCTATAAGATCCATATCCAAGCCGTTTGAGGTTAATTAGAAAATACAGTTACCATAGCAACAAGTCTAAACAGATGTTAAAATTTATAAAATGATAATTTGAAGCACAAGTTAATAGTATTATGACTTGGGACTAACCCCTACCCCCACTATATGACTTATTCTGCATCCGAATTACATTGTTCTATTTTCCAGTTTCCATGACAACCACTGCAAACAGATGCATTTTGATAGAAAATCGGTAATTTGGACATAAACTACAATATTTTCTGAAACTCAGTATATGTGTTATCTGAACCACAATCTGTACTGAATTTTTTTTCAAAGGTTAAAGCAACAGTTCCAGAGAACTCTAGTTTCCATGGGAATAGAAGTTAATTATTGACAATTGCTACTTAACGAGGCTAAGCAACGAACCAAAGTGTGGCCGTTTGTTTAATTTTCCTTAGCTTCGTGGTTGCATTTCCTTTAGGAAATGCCTTTCTCGTAATAGTATTATGACTTGGGACTAACCCCTACCCCCATTATATGACTTATTCTGCATCCGAATCCACGAAGCTAAGGAAAATCAACTACTTTCGCTAAGAAAGATTTTCCTTAGCTGAGATGGTATATTCATAGTGGGCTATTTTACTTGTATGGGGCAGATTTAGTGTTTTTTGATAGGTGAAAAAACTAGCCTTTAAAAGTACCCTGAAATTTTGCATGTATATACAACTCATCAAGGCGCGTCATGTGGGATGGGTCTCATATCCAGGAAAAATCTGGTTTCCATGGCAACGGACTTAGAAAAAAGTCTATGTATTTCAAATCAATATTTGTAACTCTATTTGTAGGAAAACTATAATACATATAAGCTTGGGGTTTCTCAACACAACTATAAGGTCCATAGCTGAGCCGATTGAGGTTCAATAGAAAATCCAGTTACCTTGGCAACCAGGCTAAACAGATGTTAAAATTTATAAAATATTAATTTGAAGCCAACCAATTTTGGCTTCAATAACATTGACAGCAAATGACATTAATAACATTAATGCTTCAATAAAATTACCAACCAATTTTGACCAATAGTCTTTATACTCTTCTTAGTTTATTTTACACTACAGTACACCACAAGTACATTACAAGTACCATACAAGTACATTACAAGTACCTTACATGTACATTACAAGTACATTACAAGTACCTTACAAGTACAAGTACAGTAGATTACAACAGTACAGTACATATCCGATGATTTTTCTAATATCCATATGGCAGAGTATCCACATTATTTTCACTAATTTTATTAATGACTCTTTTGTCATATCCAAATCTGTACACTTTTTCCTGATATTTATTCACAAGAGTTATATTTTTTGTATCTCTACAAATTTTAGCTTCGTTCACTATTGTAATATCTTTTATTTCATTTTTAAGCATTTTTATCATGCTATTATGATTCAAATACATGCTATTTTCATAGTTTAAACTGAATCCTTTTATGACACTCTTTGTAGATTCATCACTCAATTCATAACTATAATTTTTTGGTCCTCCTGATGCAAAAGTACCTACAATTTTCTCACCCTTGAGTTCATCAGTCATTGATGATCCACACTGATCCATGACAATGAAACAATGATCCACACTCTATTTTTGATAATCTATTTTTCTACCACCTGGTTTAGCTATATAAATGATACTATCGGTATCTTGATACATTATCTGTTCACCTAAATAGTCCAATTTTTCATAGTAGTAGTAGTGAACGGGTTACTGGCCCGTTCAGCCTTTAATTTTCGCCAAAATCATATTTTGCACACTACAGTATAGCCTAATAGTAATGTATTACGATCGCAACAAACAGCAATATTAATATAATCAATATAATTTTTGCACAAACTAAGTAAATATAAAAGTAAATAACACTTACTAATATTATTATTTCTAATTTATTAATTAATTATTCGAAAAAACTTTTAATACTGCTTCAATAAATTTACATAGTAGTACCGGTGCACTGTACGTTTCTTTAAACAAGTCTATCAAACTATTATATTTTAGTCCGTATTCTATTCGTATATCATCCGTCAGGTGACAAAATAATAGTACGTGAGGCTCGTCTTGTACTAGGTTTGTGTTACAGCAGCATATACGTTGCTCAGGAGGGATGCGACTCCAACGACCCGTTTCAACCTTAAGTCTGTGGGACATTAGACGCAATTTAGTGAAATGTTTTCTGTTGTGGTCGGGGATCAGCGGATTTAAACAGGAGTAAATGGGGTGTGGTTCCAAGCATACAACATAAGCCTTGCACTACTAGTTGTAAAAGCAGCTACAAATATATTTGTGTTGTAACTATTGTCAATAAATTGGTCTTTATAATTATAAGACATTTGAACAACATCATCATTTATGAAATTTAAATTTAGTTTATCTACAGTATCATCCAATAATATCTTATAAAATTCTGATATTTCCCTAACATTCTTTGTTTGGCTCATATTATCCCTTTGACCAAATTTTCCCCAGAGTGAATTCAAACAGCTCTTACTTATTTCTCTCATTCCAGGATTTTTTTCGATTTCACCTAATAAAATACCCAATTCATCATGCACCATTTCTCTATACTCTTCATCAGATTCATAATAGTGTTTACTAATCTCTAATTTGATTTTCAGGAAAGCAGAAATGTAATCTTTCAACATGTTATCACTAGTCTTTTCAAAGTGCCAAACCTCGTACACTTTATCAATTACATAGCCTTTCTCAATTGCTTTATTCACTTCAATAGTTGGCCAAGTGCCTGATAAAGCTCTTTCATCATCACCATGGTAACACTTTTTTGATAAAACGACCTTCAGCACATGTTCTACATAAAGGGAACATTAGCTTTTCTGCCTTATCACACATCACTCTGTAGGGCAACACAGGGTGATATAAATTTCGAGGTGTTTTAATCTTACACTTTATAAATCCATACCAGTTTGGATCAAACTTCTCAGGGTTAAATATTTTTGTAGGATGACCAACAGGATATTTATTATAAAACATGACAGTTGGATATAGTGAGCAGAAATCGACATATTCCCCATGCTCACCTTTCTTGAATTGATATAATAGTTTTGTGGCATTTGTTCTACCACCAAAAAATGCATCTCGAGGATTGAGAGGTGTAACGACTTCTCTCTTCATGTTTTTTAGAACAGATTTGTGATTTTTATTAAATTCACATTCCCACATTTCAGTCAAATTATACCCTGCTTCACGAATCTTTTCATTTTTCATCTGAGTGCGCTCATATAAAGTTTTCATATCCATTTGATTGGAGGTATTAATTGTGCCTCTATTGAGGTAACATTTTGGACAACCATGCCAAAAGCAACCCTGGAATTCATAAACGGTATTCTCAAAAAAACCATCCACTTGATACCAACTGTCTTTTAAAAATAAACTCTTTCCACCACCATTAAGAGCATGTTGAATATTTTTGTTAATATTTTCAAGCCATACAATGCTTGCTTTACTGTATTGTTCTTTCTGTTTGATGTTATTTACCACTGCTATGGTATTTGACTGTAAATAATTTCCTCTGTAAATAGCCATACAAACACTACTTATTGTCACATAACAAAAAGGATCGATATTTTCTGTTTCCAAAAAGTTTTTTCTAAATTGCAGACAAGATTTTCTTAGTATGTCAACATCAGAGATGCAATAGTCCAACAACTCTTTTCTAAGATTGAACACATAGTTCTCCTTAACCTTTTGATTATACCAACTTATAAATTCATCTCTATCTTCTTTTGACATTTGATTGTAACCATACTGTTTTTTACTTGGTATAGACCCAATATAATTACTGTTACCAGACTGACATAAAATGTCAAACTACATTAAGATTTCAACTACTTTTTTACACCGATTTATCACAAGATATTATAATTTTTCACCTAATTCTGCTATGAGAATAATTTGTCAATGTCAATATCCATCCATTGAATATTTTTACTTAAAAGATCGATTGATCGCCTTTTCCGAATAGGTACACCGAGGATGTCTGTCTTATAATAATAATAATAATAATAATACTAAGAATTTACGGCTCAAGGCCGAAGGGCGTGAGAGCCCCTAAGAAATTAAAGCACTAAAAATGTACGATGAATTGATAAATCTAATATATAATAGGAGGAGTTGAGACCACACTATAGGTAGACCGAAAGATCTGGAACAGTGTCGCGACACCTGGAGCAGTAACACACAAGAGACCACGAACACAGGTTGGCTTCATCGTATCGGCTTTCCAAATAGCTCCAATAAAGATTGTATAATCGTGATTTTAACCCAGCTGGCTCAAAGAAACGACAGAGCGTAATTAGGTGGTTGGCCAGGCGAGCTGTGCGGTACAAAAAATTAGATTCAGCAATTAGCTATACGTATGCGTGGGATTTTGAATCGTCGCTAGCCCATTTCCCATTGTTAGAAAGCAAGCCCCATTGATCCGTCTTTGCTCTCATGGGCCCCAGATTGAAACATTAGGTTCGGCAGCCCTTTTGCACCATCAAAATTAGGTTAGGCAGCCGTTTTGCACCACGAAAATTAGGTTGGGCAGCCCTTTTGCACCATCAAAATTAGGTTGGGCAGCCCTTTTGCACCATCAAAATTAGGTTAGGCAGCCGTTTTGCCCCACCAAAATTAGGTTAGGCAGCCCTTTTGCCCCACCAAAATTAGGTTAGGCAGCCCTTTTGCACCATCAAAATTAGGTTAGGCAGCCCTTTTGTCCCACGAAAATTAGGTTAGGCAGCCGTTTTGCCCCACCAAAATTAAGTTAGGCAGCCCTTTTGTCCCACGAAAATTAGGTTAGGCAGCCGTTTTGCCCCACAAAAATTAGCTTAGGCAGACGTTTTGCCCCACCAAAATTAGGTTAGGCAGCCGTTTTGCCCCACAAAAATTAGGTTAGGCAGCCCTTTTGCCGAACCAAAATTAGGTTAATAAACGATGGTTCCTGGGGTGTCCAAAATTGAGTAGCAACTCAACTAAAATCGTTCGACGAGATTCCAGAATAGCAGATATAAATTGTAAATAAATCTTTCGCTACCACCAGTCATCGGCATAAATTCGTTAGGGCTAAAAATGTATTAAGTAACGTAACATATAGATAGATAGATTTATTTATACATTATGTAAAAACAATAACAAATACACCAAACAATGTACCGGTATAAAGGTATTGTCCAACATAACATATAGGATTACCCCTAAAGCTTTGCAGCTTATTTCCAAGGGGGTCCTTTATGTTACTTGGTTACAAATACAATATTACACTACGCTAACCTAAAACCAATATAAAACGTAATTACACTTTGTACATGTACAACTTTACCGAGAGCGTGACAATGTCCGACTCAACGATAAAGATGTACTGTACAGAACAATTTATTATAAAACGTAATTACAGTATAAATAGTAAATAATTAATAAACTAATAACTTACTGTAGGACTATTGTACCTATTTTTACATTGCACACGGAGATGAGATTTAACTGCAGATTTAAAAGAATGTTGATTATTTAGGTTTTTAATTTCATTAGGCAGAGCGTTCCAATTTTTTATGCCGTTAAAAAAGAAAGTATCAGATTCAAAGGATTTACAATTCGGGAGGTAGAAGTTTGAAGCACTAGCTCTGGTACTGTAAGAGTGTGTATCGCGTACTCTGTTGAATTTTTGTTTTAGGTAATTGGGACATTTACCATTATACACTTTATGCACATGGTTAAGGCGTAGCTGCTTAACTCTACTATCTAAGTTAAGTAGTCCAGATTCAGAAAAGTCATCTGGAGTTAGGTGGTGCCTAGGTTTGTAGTCTTTAATAAATCGTACTACTTTATTCTGAGCTACTTGTAATTTACATTTAAGCTGTTTGGTTAAGCCTTCATACCAAGAAGAGCACGCATAGTCCATGTGACACTGTATTAAAGAAGAGCAAAGTAACTTGCGGGAGTCGGTGTTCAAACTATTTTTATTTCTGTATAGAAACCTAAGCCTACCGTTAACTTTCGAGAAAATATTTTTCACTGTACTTTCTCCTGATAAGCAGTTATCCAATGTGGCGCCTAAATATTTAACTTCCTTTTTATTTTCAATCTTATGTCCATTACTAGTGACTTCAAACTTAGTTACCTTCTTTAACTTTCTTTTGGAACCAAACAAAATACTTTCAGTTTTACCGTAGTGAATGGATAGCTTATTATCAACCAACCACTCATTACAGGATTCTAGAACTGCACTTAACTTTTGGGAAATATGGATAGGATCTTTATGAGAGAAAATAAGAGCACTGTCGTCGGCATATAAAATGAGTTTAAAATCGGGATCTATACTACTTATCATATCATTTACATAGCATACAAAAAGCAGAGGACCTAATATACTACCTTGCGGTACACCACAGGTAATCTCTTGTACAGTAGACAGCGATTTGCTAATGACTACAGTTTGACCTCTGTCTGACAGGTAGGACTTGAACCAGTCTATAGAACCTACACCCATCAGGTCTAACTTACCAAGCAGAATTTCGTGATCTACAGTATCGAAAGCCTTTTGTAGGTCCAACATTACCATTCCAGTATATAAACCCTTTGCGTTATTACATCTAATTGTATCAGTTAAGTTAATAAGGCAGGTGTCTGTAGAATATGATTTACGAAAACCGGACTGAAGTTCATAGATCAGATTTAGCCTACTAAGATGTGCTTCCAGCTGTAGAAAAACAGAACGTTCTAGAATTTTAGATACAATACTTAAGATACTAACAGGTCTGTAATTACAGGGTTCTACTTTACTATTCTTTTTATACAGAGGAACAACCTTAGCTAATTTCAGTTCGTCTGGTACTACATTATCTACGATAGAGTAATTAATAATAAAAGTAATAGGCACTTTAAGTACTTCAGCACCATCCTTAAGAAAACGGGCAGGTATTAGATCTAGACCGGTACTTTTTGAGGCTGATAGGCTAAGTAGATTTTTAAAAACGAAATCCTCAGAAACGGGTTTTAAAAATAACTTTTCTGAATTTTGTAACTTTTCTAAATAAAAATTATTTAGAGTTTCGGACCCTATACTATATTTATTACTTGATAACGGTAACCTCTTAACTAAATTAGAGGCAACATTAGTAAAATAATTATTAAATAAATTACTAACTAGAGTATGTTCATGAATCAGCTCACCGTTATCTTGCAGAACAATATTCGATTTAGATGTAAGGTTTTTATAACCTAAAGATTTTAGGGTAGACCATAGACTTTTAGGATTATCTTTATTCTCACTTATTTTGTTGTACAAATATTCAGATTTAGCTTTTTTTATTTCCCGTTGGACAAGGTTTCTATATTTGCAGTAATTATTATAATCAGCTAAAACACGGTATTTCCTAAATTTATACAAATAGTTATCTCTTTCTCTAATATTACTAAGAATACCCGAGGTCATCCAGGGCTCAGTGCGTTGTTTAAGACTAATTTCTTTAATTGGTGCTACAGTATTAAGTGCCTTTAAAAATATATCTTTAAAAACAGTGTACGCAAGGTTAATGTCAGCGGCCTTAAAACAGGGTTCCCAGTCAGAATTAACTAACAAACTTAAAAAGCGTTCCTTGCTGTAATTTTTCATAGACCTAACTGTTACTGTTTTATGATCCCCGAAAAAAGATTTTTGTGTCTTTCTTGTGCAAAAAACTATAAAATGATCGCTTAGACCTATAGGTAAAACCCCAGATTGAGAAATAATATCGGTATTATTACAAAGGATGTGATCTAGTAAAGTAGAAGTTTTACTGGTAATTCTGGTAGAATCTCGAATAATTTGTTTTAAACCAAACAAATTTAAAATACTTTGGTACTGTTTACAGATGGGGGATGCTTTGTGATGGTAACAGATATTAAAATCACCTAAGAAATATATTTCACAGTCTGACCTAAGATTACATAAAATTGTATTTTCAAAATTTTGCAAAAAATCTGATTGTTTAGGGGGCCGATATAAAGTACCGATTAAAATAGGTTTAGTTTTAGGAAGTAAAAGTTCCACCAGTAAAACTTCGTCACAAGTCTCTAAATCTTCCCTACGATTAAAAGCTAAATCACATCGAATGTAAGTACAGACACCACCACCGTGTCTGTCCCTATCCTTACGTAAAACTACGTAATTATCAATATAAATTTCTCCATCAGAAACACTATCATCGAGCCAAGTTTCAGAGATTGTTAAAACTGCTGGGTTGGATTTATTGATTAAAATACGAATTTCGGAAAGTTTTGGAAGCAGAGATCGTGCGTTTAAGTGCAAAAAATGCAGACCTTTTTTCTTAAAAAAATTAAAAGTTTCACTCTCTGCATCACTTGGAGTTTGCAGAGGCGATGTGAGAAATGAATCGTCGGTTTCTGATTCTAAAATTGTATCATGAAAGGGAAGTTCGGTAAAAATACAGCTATTGCAGAGAAAACTTGGTTCAAGATTGTTTCTGGTGGAGAATAAATTACTGCGTTTCCTACGGTAACATTTTAAATGTACAAATGTGTCACAACTCTCGCATTGGACGATCTTACTCCGAGAGTTTGTTCCTCGTTGACAGACGGGACAGTTGATCTTCGGGGCCCGCGTCCTGCTGGGTCCTGGGTTGGTCTCAATATCCCCAGCCAGAGACAGTAGACAGAGTTTAGCGATTAGGCCTCTAGATCGTGGAGAGGAGACCCAAGATCTTCTTCCCCGACGAGAGCAGTAGAGGCTAAATCCACTCGTCGACCACATCTCCGTCGATTCGGCGCGGCAGTTCGAAACGGTAGCGACAGGGTGTTCCGCAAACCAGTCCAATACGGGTATTGGGTGGGTTGCAGGGTTACCCCGCGGATCGGATGGTTCTGCCACAACGAAACGACCCAGAACGATGAAAACTGTGGAAATTAAGAGCGGGGACATTGTGCTGTCTGGCTGTAGTCTGACTCAGGGATAAAAACTGTATAGGCCTAGTACCGGTATCTTTCTTGGTCTTATTGTCGGCAGGCCTACAGCTTGAAAAATGATGACCAAAATGAAACAAAGAATACGAATTGTGTGTACGAATATGAAACAAATATATATATACAATAGGCCTACTAGCTAGTAAAAAATGTTCTAAATTTGGGCCCACGGGCCATAGTTAATACCCACCAATTCCATTTTTCAATGAAATTTTTCGTTGAGGGTGTGGAGAACTCAAAGTATATTATATATGCCCAAATTTACTCTTTAAAAAATGTTAATTTTTATTGAATTTTTAGGCAATATTATGATTTGATTATGGTAGTATGTCCTTTGTTTATGTGGTAGCTAGTGTTTTTGAAATGGTAGCTAGTGTTTTAAAAAGTGTACTTTTTTATACAGAATCATAATATAATCAAATATTTGTTACTTTTTAGGCAATATTATGACATAAAATTACCATGTGCCAACTTTTTATATTCTGTTTATTGTTTGGGTTAGGGTTCGTGTTAGGGTTACGGTTCGTGTTAGAGTTAGGGTTCGTGTTAGGGTTACGGTTCGTGTTAGAGTTAGGGTTCGTGTTAGGGATCGTGTTAGGGTTAGGGTTCGTGTTAGGGTTCGTGATAGGGATCGTGTTAGGGTTAGGGTTCGTGTTAGGGTTAGGGTTCGTGATAGACCCCTATCACTAACCCTAACACGAACCCTAACATGAACTCTATCATGAACACTAACACGAACCCTAACCCAAACAATAAACAGAATATAAAAAGTATTTGCGTAAATGTAACAAATATTTGATTATATTATGATTCTGTATAAAAAAAAGTACACTTTTTAAAACACTAGCTAAAATTTCAAAAACAGTAGCTACCATTTCACAAACACTAGCTACCACATACATACATAAATACATGATCGGCCCGCAGTACGGTGCAATGCCGGCAGACCCAGAAACATAGCCGCCCCAAATCACTCGGTCAGCCATACACTTTTTAAGCTCGGAGATGTTATCAAGTCCAGTGTCCTTGAGCAACCGGCGGAGGAAAGTGATTGGCTGGCCACTACGTCTGATCACACCAGAAGGTTTCCATAACACAAGATCATGTACAGGCTGGTCCTCCCGGCAATAACAGTGACCGGCAAGCTTTAAGCGGCGGGACTGCAGGGTAGTGCTGGGTTTGGGCAATGAGATGCCACCATGACTATAGAGCTCCTCATTGCTTATATGGATACCATATCCAACATTGTGTACCCTGCGTAGCAATCTGGTAATTGCCTAATCTGCCTAAAACTTCAATAAAAATTAACATTTTTTAAAGTGTAAATTTGGGAATATATAATATACTAGGTCTAGATTGGGCTCTTTTTCGGAATAGCCCCACACTTTTTAAATTTACAATAATTGTGCTACAATCATACAGTGTTTCTCTTGAAATTTTTTTGTTCTAGAATTTATTAATCTGGTTATTTATGATCTGGTGAATATATGTGAGAAGATGATCATGATCATGTTAATATATCTGATCAGATGATCATGTTAATGTGGCATGATCGGATCATATGATCATGTTAATGTTAATATACATATATAATCAGGTGATCATGTTAATATGACATGATCTGAACAGGAGATCATGTTGTGGCATGATCTGATCATATGATCATGTTAATATACATATATAATCAGGTGATCATGTTATTATGTACTCGAACTTGTGATTCACATTATGAATACAATTGAAACGTTCTAGAATTAATAGTTCCATAGCAGGCCTACTGTACCTTATATTATAAAAAGTGTGGGGCTATTCCGAAAAAGCGCCCTAGATTGTTGTACTAGATTGTTGTGCTTTTTCACTTCATTCTAGAATCTTAATTATTATTCAACCATAGTGCAATTCGCATTACCTATATTATACTGGTTTATTTTTTTGTATATATTTAGAGTATGTATATACTAGTGCCCTCAAAATTCGTCTAGTTGGAAAAAAATGGCTCGTCAAGTTATGCGAAAAGGAGGGGCATGTACGATCAAGGAGTTAGCGGAGGCAAGTGGAACGACTGGCAAGAGAGCGCTCGAACTTGCTGTAGATTTGTGCCCGGATTTAAAGCTGAAAAAATTGGCTGGTCACAAGCCAGATAGACCAATTATGAGACTGGAGGGCGTGCATGTCGGCCTCATAGCCGCCGATGCGACTGTTGCATTGCTTACTGCAACAGCACATGAATTTCGTGCTGTCTTGGCTATCATGGAAGCGGCAGAACAAATCGCCTTCCGCGACACAGACATCAGGGAAGGAAGGCTTGGGATTATCAGTGGAGTGGTTGTGTTGGTGGTAAGAGCTGCCTTTTCGAGTTCATTCGTCAGCTACGGAGCAACAAAAAAGATCCTGCACGAAGCCCAGAATCTGAAATTTTTCTTCAAAGTTGGAACAGGGTCGGCGCACATGGATATAGGAACAGTCGTCGTGTTACTGCAAGACGAAAGCAAGACGATAAGCCACCCTTTGGATTTCGGCAACAATCTTTTCAAATCTCTTTATAGTAAAGTTATTTTTTTTGATAGGTTGAAAAAGGATATTCGATTGACGTAGGCCTATTATTCGTCCTTGACACGGGACTATATTCATTGTTTGATGGCTTCAGAGCTGCAATAAAGGTACATTCAAAAATGAGAATAAAATGAAGAGTGTTTTCACGTGTGTCCATAAAAATAGGCAAAAATTTCTTCGGAAGTTGAGGTATAGCAAAATTCCTACTTTCTCCTTTCAGACCAATACAACCAGAAAAATCACGGAGCACAGGAAGGGTTTCCCTCCCCGACTGCAGTCAACTACGTCCACGTGTCCCAACCCCAGAATACCAAGTTGTCTACCAGCACATGTGGCCCCAAAAGAGCACAGGATCCGTCCGCGGTGCGTGACTTCTACGAGTGGGAGGTGGCGGGGATTATAACAGCCATAAAGAGAACTCCCTACGCAAGAACGCTGGAAGTTGGAATCCTTGGAGTCTGTACCGACCACTATAATCAGCACCAACGGTTTCAGATGGTCAGCATCGAGGACGCCATGCAAAATCTCCGAAACTTCATACAAGGCTTTCTGGCTTTTCTGTAATTAAAATCAAATACAAATATAATACTATAATATAAATCAAATCAAAATCAATTACAAACGCGTGTTTTTGGGGGAAATGTCCCTTTTGCACATCATTTTCATCATTTTTCAGTATGTTGCAATGGTTTGGGGGTTTGATTTGGCATTCTCGTTATGTTGTAAACTTACTCCGCTTTTCGAAACTGCACAGAAATACAGAGAAAAACGGAACTCAGAGGCGTAGGGCGCCTCTATACTGAAACGGGTGTTTCAGGGAAAATGTCCTTTTGCCAAGTCTGACGCTTGGCAAAAAGCCTCTAAAACGCATGATTTGGGGGAAAATGTCTCTTTTGCCAAGTCCGTTGCTTGGCAAAAAGCCTCTAAAACGCATGATTTGGGTGAAAATGTCTCTTTTACCAAGTCCGTTGCTTGGCAAAAAAGCCTCTAAAACGCATGATTTGGGGGAAAATGTCACTTTTGCCACCAAGTCCGACGCTTGTCAAAAAGCCTCTAAAACGCTTGATTTGGGGGAAAATGTCTCTTTTGCCAAGTCCGTTGCTTGGCAAAAAGCCTCTAAAATACGTGATTTGGGCGAAAATGTATCTTTTGACAAGTCATTCGCTTGACAAAAAGCCTCTAAAACGCATGATTTGGGGGAAAATGTTCAGAATTTTTCAGTATTTTGCAATGGTTTGGGGGGTTTGATTTGGCATTTTTCAAAATTTAGCACTTTTTAGCAACATTTTCGACATTTCTCTGCATTTTGCCAGGCTTTATTGGGTCTCTTTCTTGCCATTTTTTCGTAACGTTTTCGCTTGCATCTATGTAATGCATAATTGCCCAAATATTTAACCTGCTAAGATTTTGTGTTTGCAAAATACCATTTTTGGTGGTCAAAATACTTTCCCCGCCATAACATGACCTTTTCCCCCCAACTGCCATATACCAACCATATCCCCCAAACCATATAGAAAGGTCGCCTTACCACTCGTAATACAAAACACTCTGTATGCATTTTTTGAATCGGACTATATTGCTTTCTTCATCAGATGGTGTCTGTTGTATATATGTGCAGTATGTACCACTTTTATTTAATAGGCAAAATGGACTCATCAGTTTCAGTTTATGTAGGCCTACTGTACATAAGTTGAGTATACAATTATCACTGTCGTGCTAAACCTAGGGCTCTGACATGGTTGTTGTGCTATACAGAGTGTGTGCTAAAGTGATGATTCTATCCTTGTTCTTCTGTGGTGTTGTCTTTGTTCTTCCAACTTTCACTAGCAATAGAGAAAGCACTGTGGACAAATCACAATGCATTTCCTCAACTTCTTTCTGCGAGAAATAGCCATACACTGGTCTTGCCGATTCACCAGCTTTATCCTGCAAGTATAATATATGACGCACTTTTCCCCTATAGTTCTGGTTCCAGTATGCTATACATTTATACTCACCTTCTTCCAATTCAAGCACTTTTCTCACACTCCTCTTTTCCTTTGCAGGATATTCAACCAAACACATGGACTTGGCCTTCTCATATTCATTTTCGACTTTCTTCAATATTTCTTGTATATTTTGTTGTTCGCCTTCAATTGGGCTTCTCAATAATTTAATTGGATACCAAATGATTAACTGCTGCTGCTCATTATTGAACTGTTTGGGTGCTTGAATTTCAATTTCCAGCGCTCCGTCAACCAAAAAATAAATTTATCTTGTTTTTTGCTCTTGGGCTCTGTGAAAAGCATCTCTCAATTCATCTAAAACACACTCCAAGCCTCGGTTAGAATATATCTTGGAAATTTCATCATCAATTGAAAGCAACATTTCGTATCTTTGGTAGGGTCCAGTTGCTTGTCGAAATCCAAGCACTATTACTTTTAATGGTTTCTTACCATCCAACTCACAAATTTTTTTTATGGGAGTGTGCTTCAATAGATTCAAAACATATAATACATACATAAATACATACATACATACATGATCGGCCCGCAGTACGGTGCAATGCCGGCAGACCCAGAAACATAGCCGCCCCAAATCACTCGGTCAGCCATACACTTTTTAAGCTCGGAGATGTTATCAAGTCCAGTGTCCTTGAGCAACCGGCGGAGGAAAGTGATTGGCTGGCCACTACGTCTGATCACACCAGAAGGTTTCCATAACACAAGATCATGTACAGGCTGGTCCTCCCGGCGATAACAGTGACCGGCAAGCTTTAAGCGGCGGGACTGCAGGGTAGTGCTGGGTTTGGGCAATGAGATGCCACCATGACTATAGAGCTCCTCATTGCTTATATGGATACCATATCCAACATTGTGCACCCTGCGTAGCAATCTGGTAATTGCCTAATCTGCCTAAAACTTCAATAAAAATTAACATTTTTTAAAGTGTAAATTTGGGAATATATAATATACTAGGTCTAGATTGGGCTCTTTTTCGGAATAGCCCCACACTTTTTAAATTTACAATAATTGTGCTACAATCATACAGTGTTTCTCTTAAAATTTTTTTGTTCTAGAATTTATTAATCTGGTTATTTATGATCTGGTGAATATATGTGAGAAGATGATCATGATCATGTTAATATATCTGATCAGATGATCATGTTAATGTGGCATGATCGTTAATGTTGCATTGCTTACTGCAACAGCACATGAATTTCGTGCTGTCTTGGCTATCATGGAAGCGGCAGAACAAATCGCCTTCCGCGACACAGACATCAGGGAAGGAAGGCTTGGGATTATCAGTGAAGTGGTTGTGTTGGTGGTAAGAGCTGCCTTTTCGAGTTCATTCGTCAGCTACGGAGCAACAAAAAAGATCCTGCACGAAGCCCAGAATCTGAAATTTTTCTTCAAAGTTGGAACAGGGTCGGCGCACATGGATATAGGAACAGTCGTCGTGTTACAGCAAGACGAAAGCAAGACGGTAAGCCACCCTTTGGATTTCGGCAACAATCTTTTCAAAACTCTTTATAGTAAAGTTATTTTTTTTGATAGGTTGAAAAAGGATATTCGATTGACGTAGGCCTATTATTCGTCCTTGACACGGGACTATATTCATTGTTTGATGGCTTCAGAGCTGCAATAAAGGTACATTCAAAAATGAGAATAAAATGAAGAGTGTTTTCACGTGTGTCCATAAAAATAGGCAAAAATTTCTTCGGAAGTTGAGGTATAGCAAAATTCCTACTTTCTCCTTTCAGACCAATACAACCAGAAAAATCACGGAGCACAGGAAGGGTTTCCCTCCCCGACTGCAGTCAACTACGTCCACGTGTCCCAACCCCAGAATACCAAGTTGTCTACCAGCACATGTGGCCCCAAAAGAGCACAGGATCCGTCCGCGGTGCGTGACTTCTACGAGTGGGAGGTGGCGGGGATTATAACAGCCATAAAGAGAACTCCCTACGCAATTGGAATCCTTGGAGTCTGTACCGACCACTATAATCAGCACCAACGGTTTCAGATGGTCAGCATCGAGGACGCCATGCAAAATCTCCGAAACTTCATACAAGGCTTTCTGGCTTTTCTGTAATTAAAATCAAATACAAATATAATACTATAATATAAATCAAATCAAAATCAATTTCAAACGCGTGTTTTTGGGGGAAATGTCCCTTTTGCACATCATTTTCATCATTTTTCAGTATGTTGCAATGGTTTGGGGGTTTGATTTGGCATTCTCGTTATGTTGTAAACTTACTCCGCTTTTCGAAACTGCACAGAAATACAGAGAAAAACGGAACTCAGAGGCGTAGGGCGCCTCTATACTGAAACGGGTGTTTCAGGGAAAATGTCCTTTTGCCAAGTCTGACGCTTGGCAAAAAGCCTCTAAAACGCATGATTTGGGGGAAAATGTCTCTTTTGCCAAGTCCGTTGCTTGGCAAAAAGCCTCTAAAACGCATGATTTGGGTGAAAATGTCTCTTTTACCAAGTCCGTTGTTGGCAAAAAAGCCTCTAAAACGCATGATTTGGGGGAAAATGTCACTTTTGGCAAGTCCGACGCTTGGCAAAAAGCCTCTAAAACGCTTGATTTGGGGGAAAATGTCTCTTTTGCCAAGTCCGTTGCCTGGCAAAAAGCCTCTAAAATACGTGATTTGGGCGAAAATGTATCTTTTGACAAGTCATTCGCTTGACAAAAAGCCTCTAAAACGCATGATTTGGGGGAAAATGTTCAGAATTTTTCAGTATTTTGCAATGGTTTGGGGGGTTTGATTTGGCATTTTTCAAAATTTAGCACTTTTTAGCAACATTTTCGACATTTCTCTGCATTTTGCCAGGCTTTATTGGGTCTCTTTCTTGCCATTTTTTCGTAACGTTTTCGCATGCATCTATGTAATGCATAATTGCCCAAATATTTAACCTGCTAAGATTTTGTGTTTGCAAAATACCATTTTTGGTGGTCAAAATACTTTCCCCGCCATAACATGACCTTTTCCCCCCAACTGCCATATACCAACCGTATCCCCCAAACCATATAGAAAGGTCGCCTTACCACTCGTAATACAAAACACTCTGTATGCATTTTTTGAATCGGACTATATTGCTTTCTTCATCAGATGGTGTCTGTTGTATGTATATATGTGCAGTATGTACCACTTTTATTTAATAGGCAAAATGGACTCATCAGTTTCAGTTTATGTAGGCCTACTGTACATAAGTTGAGTATACAATTATCACTGTCGTGCTAAACCTAGGGCTTTGACATGGTTGTTGTGCTATACAGAGTGTGTGCTAAAGTGATGATTCTATCCTTGTTCTTCTGTGGTGTTGTCTTTGTTCTTCCAACTTTCACTAGCAATAGAGAAAGCACTGTGGACAAATCACAATGCATTTCCTCAACTTCTTTCTGGGAGAAATAGCCATACACTGGTCTTGCCGATTCACCAGCTTTATCCTGCAAGTATAATATATGACGCACTTTTCCCCTATAGTTCTGGTTCCAGTATGCTATACATTTATACTCACCTTCTTCCAATTCAAGCACTTTTCTCACACTCCTCTTTTCCTTTGCAGGATATTCAACCAAACACATGGACTTGGCCTTCTCATATTCATTTTCGACTTTCTTCAATATTTCTTGTATATTTTGTTGTTCGCCTTCAATTGGAATTCTCAATAATTTAATTGGATACCAAATGATTAACTGCTGCTGCTCATTATTGAACTGTTTGGGTGCTTGAATTTCAATTTCCAGCGCTCCGTCAACCAAAAAATAAATTTATCTTGTTTTTTGCTCTTGGGCTCTGTGAAAAGCATCTCTCAATTCATCTAAAACACACTCCAAGCCTCGGTTAGAATATATCTTGGAAATTTCATCATCAATTGAAAGCAACATTTCGTATCTTTGGTAGGGTCCAGTTGCTTGTCGAAATCCAAGCACTATTACTTTTAATGGTTTCTTACCATCCAACTCACAAATTTTTTTTATGGGAGTGTGCTTCAATAGATTCAAAACATATTCCTTTTGTTCATTTTCATGTTGTTTTCTTTTCTTGTACTCCAGCAACCTTTTGTGTATCAGGGCTACTTCTTCTCGATTTCTTGCACTTCTTTGCAGTGCCTCTTGTCTCCATTTTTCACATTCTAAATAATCTAGAATATCAATGTTCCTCTGTGCTCTTTTCCACGTTGACAACCAAGATACTTGATGTGTTTGCAAGTATTCAGGCACCTCTTGTAGTTTCCATTGCATTTTTGCTGTTCCCAAAGATTTGCAAGGCTCTTGCCTCCATGTCCACTCTATGAAATCCGTTGGTGGCAACATTTCTTCCAACGGAATTCTTGCTTGAACTGACCTACACTGAGTTGGTAGTTTCGATGAACAAAGTATTGTTTTTGCAGTGGGGTCTTTGAAATAGCATTTCTGTGCTATTTCTGTGCCCCTTTCAATTTCATTTTGATTTCTAATTTGGAAGCAAAATATAGGACAACCTCGAAAACCTCCACAATATAGCTTTCTCCCATTTTTGTCTCCCATCTTTGTCTCCCATCTTTGTCTCCCATCTTTGTCTATTTTCTTGTAAATCAAACTTACACTGCACCTTCACTCCAGAAACTTTCCCAGTTCTTGTGTGAGCATACCAAGCTACGTAGATTGTTCCTGTTGTCTTAGACGCAATGACACAACACCTTGTCAGCTCTTTTGCTAGAGCTAGCCAGTGATTCCTCCCACTTTGCTGTACAAATAATCCCTCATATGGCTGTATGTTTTCTAATGCACTTCTCATTACTGCCACACCAAGATCTCTAGATATGTAATTCATAGAGTACAGGGATATCTCAACTCTTGTACATCCATATTGCTGGATCAATGGATGTTCTAAGGATTTCCGAAGGACCGGGTTCCTGCAATCAGCGTAGTCTGCCAAATGCCCTCCAAAATTCTCCAATACTTCTCCTGCTTCAAACTGGCAAACAATTTTGTTGTACAGCTTCACTCTCATTGTATTTCCGCCCCAAGATGTGATGTATGTCAACACATGATTTCCCACAGATGAAGTGTTTTCCAAAATTGTTTGCTGATCACCCTCCAATGCTGCTTGAAATGTCCCTTCCAACCTCCAACCCTTTGTTTCCACTAGATGTTTGACTATTGCCTTCCTATCGAGGGTTCCAGCAAAGTCCTTTGTGTAGTCAACAGAGTATATTCCCCATCCACATGTCTGCAGTACTCTACCAAATTCAGCCAAGTGCTCCTGCAGATCATCTAGCTTGATTACAGATACATCCAACTTTGCAACAAAGACAGCAATAGGTTCCTTTTGTTCCAGATTTTTCCAGTTTTTTATATATTTATCCTTCATCTCTCCTTCAATTTTATGCACTGTTTGCATTATCACTCCATGAGAATGTAGCGGTACAGAGGCTAATATTTTTGTGTGTATAAAGTCATCATAGTTCTTCCCGATTGTTTGTGTTGCCTCCCTCCTCAACTTCTCGACAATATAAGAGGCAGTCTGATGATAGTCTGATGACAGGTGATCTGCCGCCTCAGAGGCAAGAGCCTCATACCTGTTGCTCAGCTGTAGTGTGAAGCTGGATCTCACACTTGGCTGTTGCAACAGAGAGGACCAGTCATGCCGTGGCAAGGCAGATTTCGTTGTTCTGCTAGCACGCAGACTAAGTCTTACCTTGGCCACAATAAGGCGGTGATCACTGGAGAAGGGTCGAAGTGTAAATGCATTACAGTCTTGTATAGAGCTCCTGTATTTCCTACGAAACAGAATATGGTCTATCTGGGACTTGTGACCGCTGGGTCCACTATGAGTCCATAGCTTTCCAGTTCGCTTCTTGAACTGGGTTCCAGCCGAAAACAATCCATTTCCAGAGATAAAATCCTGAAGATGGACAGAATTTCGGTTAACACTATTGCTATAGACCCAGGGCGATGTAGGTGATTGATGCAGACTTGCATTAAAGTCTCCCAGGAATGTTAAGAATGCATGCTGATCCACTCCATCAGTTGCTGCTTGTAGATTGTGGTAGAAATTTTCCACCTCCTCTACAGGGGCAACACTAGTTGGAGAGTAGCGTTTGTAACATATGTCCATTTGGATGTTCTATGATCCATTATGTAACTGCTTCTCTTTGTCTATCTCAAAATATATGATGCTCGAAATATAGCCCGAACATAGTAAAACTCCCATAAAGTTTTCAAAAACAATAATTTTGTGTTGAAATTTTCACAAAATATAACCTACATATCTAGGTTCAAGGGAAAGAAAGTGAAACTTTTTCTCCCGATTTAGGGGTATATTCGAGCGATATTGCGATTGTATATTGATATTACTACTTTATATTATTAACATGTACTTTGTGTTATTATTTGTATTGTTATTTATTACGATTGCCGAACCAATATTACCCAGTATAAAAAATTCATCGAATTCATCATCATGCAAATGTTGTTCGAATTTCTCGGCTGTGTAAATCAGGTCTGTTTATATTAACTTTACGCAATTCATCCTCGATACCTATCTTAATAAGGTACAACTCCTGTTTTTTTATTTTTTCCCCTTCCTGTATAAGAAGTTTGTCGCACAAAGTCTGGTTTTTTCAAACTGCAGATACACTGCGTCTCTAAGTGTATCCACTGAGCCTGGTCATATCTTCATTCTCCATTAATGAAAGATGTTGTGTTTCATTATTAGCTGATGTAAATAACTTGGGATAACTTTTGGTGTAACCAACGAACCTGGAGCCTCCAGAATGAAAGCCCAGATTGTTAACACTAAATCAAGCTGCTGCTTAGTCTATGAATTGAATATGAACATATGAATAATATAATTTATAATTGTACGCCTCCTCCAATTGAAACTATTTGAGGATAAATATAATAACTATATGTTAACTATAACTACAGTAAAATATGTGACTTAATTTGTGAGGAAGTATGAGAAAGTTGGGGGAAAGTGGTATGACTCGGGGACGATAAAGACCCAGGGGCTATAAGTTCCTAAAAACTCAGAACTGGAGGCGATAACAAAAATCTCCCAACAAAAATGCAATTTATAGGGGCGATAAAGTTCTGCTTCGGTTTTCGACCAACTGGTCTGCATTAGACTATGTACTGAACAGGAAGAGTTGAGGGTCTATATAAATATGAGTTTGAATGGGGAATACCTGATAGGTAAATCCCATAAAAGTTATGGTGGATATATCGATGGCTTATTTCCAAAATATCCCAAACGTCAAATTTTACTTTTCTCTGTAAATTATTTTTTAATATTCTAATTCTGTAAAGCTACCCATAGAGGTGGGTTTTTGTCAAATAACATGCAAAACCAACGTGCTTTAAGCCCAGCCCATGGTTTTTTTAACAACCACATTCAATGACGATCTATGGTGTTTGGAACATTTTGAAAAAACTATTCTCTGTCAATATGGAAAATTTGTTTACTTCAAAATATTTCAAATGCCATATTATATTGTAAAATATTTAGTATTATGATAGTAAATCTTTAATAGTATTATTAGCCATTATACACTCCAACAGTATTAGTAAGTCCAACTATAATAGGGCCTAATCTTATTAAGTTCGAATTACAACAGTACAGGGTAAACGTAAACTTATCATTAATCCTCGTTGGGTACCAACTCCTCTTCATCAGTCTCATTTAAATTATCAGCGACCGACTCGCCTGGTATCAACGCCTCATATTCAGCTCGAAACTCGATGGGAATAATATTTTTCTTACACAACTTCATGAGATCTTTGAATTTTGTGGCGCTGATGGGAATCTGATTTGGGTATGCACACGATGGAAGATCAAGGCGATGAGGATGGCGTCCACGATTTCTACCAGAAAGAACAATTTCGAACGTTGGGGCAGAATAATTAAGTGTGTTGGCATAGTGTATGTCAACTGTAGAATCAACCTTATGGAAAAAGACAACGCGCATCTCAGAAAACTTGACCACCTCACCTTGCTCATTTTTGACACCAGTTGGAAGGAGCTTCTTCTTCTGTATGATTTTCCAATCCAGGAAGTCGTTCGACTTCATTTCAACGACCTTGTATGGATCGGTGAGGACTTTTGCGTGCCGAATGACTGTTTTCCACTCCGAGGGAGCCCAAACATCCTTGTGATGAAGATAATTCTCTATACGGGCGTGTACAGAATCTACCGGCATATTCGTGTGTCCTGGTAGCAAAAATATGAGTCGGATTCGTTTCACGTTAGCCAGTCGTAAAATAATTTGACTCAGTGCTGCAATAACAATCCTGTTTTTACTCTGCCCCCCACAGCTGTCACACATTAAATCTATCTTTGTCACATCAGGGCACTTAACACTAATGTCAAGAAGATGTTTATACAAAACAGATGCAACCTCTAGTGATCTTCGTTTACCAGTGTTTTCCCCCCAAATGTAACAATACCCGTGTTTAACTCCGCTCTCAAAGATCGATTCATTATAAAAGGCCAACCGTCTGGAATACCCAATGACCATCTAAACGGAAATTAATTGACCAATAGTAACTAAGTTTCAACACTTTATAAACCTACCCATAGTGTACAATATACGTGTCGTTTGGGACAATTTGATGCTTCATTTTAGGCGATTTTAAATTAATTATAGACGCATTTGGAATTATTTAGTGGCATTTGGAACATTTTGAAAATAACATTTTTTTATAATTGGCGTTTGGGACATTATACTTTTGCTAATAACTTGAAAGTGAATAATGATATGAGCAAACCGGCACGATTGATAACCTTACCACAATGTGTAGAGTTAAATTAGCCAATAAAAAAGATTTTCGAAAATTTGTCATTTGGGACATTTTGGAAATAAGCCATCGATAATTAATGTATGGTATAATTATGATAGTTATATTACATATGGCATACATTTGGTATTTTTATTACATATTTTGTTTCTTCATTAGAATTCTGTTATTTAAATTGTGATAAAATTAATTAATTCGCGTTAAAATTAATTAAATCGCAATAAAATTAATTAAATCGGGATAAAATGATTTATTAAGCGATAAAATTTATAAAATTGCGATAAAATTAATTAAATCACAATAAAAATGATTTATTTCGTGATAAAACTAATTGCTAAACCGTTGCTAAACTTCATAGAGAATTCAAAACTTTCAGGATACAGGATGATCAATTCCTTATTGAGGACTGAATGTAGGTTTAAACAGAGCTAATGCTGTTTTGCGCGAGATAGATCCCATATCATCTTAATGTCTGTACTGATATTCAAAGACAAATAATAGGAAAATAATGCGAGTGATGTGAGGTAATTATGTTGGCGTGCGTGAGAGGGGGCATCTATTGGATGTGCTTTTGCAAAATTACGCTTTCTGTCGTTCAGAATTGTAGAAGAAGATACATTTTTTACAAAGTGTTTTTTTATATACAATATATACTATTGCACAATGTTTAATATTTCGTATTTCGTCATTTGACTTCCCTGCATAGGCACGTAATTTATTACAACATTATTGATATCAATGGATCCACCCATTATTGCCAGCTCTCACTGGCAAGCTTGTATAAGAAATATAATTGGTTTTGTTTAATGTTTTCTTTTCTTTTTAATCTTCAAGTGCGGGTTTCAGCTGCAGAGAATTGATGATGGAAAATGATCAATGTCTCAGGAGTCCTGGCGAATATAGTTGTTCGTCTGTTCCCAAGGCCCCAGGTAGTATAAAACGACAATTTCTCCATATAATGTTAATCATCATTCCTTTTTTATAATATATCCGTTTTAAATAGATTATAGATATGCATACCACTAGATACTATGAATTAATATATTGATCACAGCAAAACAAATATAAATATGTTATATACACAATTGGTTGTAGTGTATTATTGTAAATCATATATACAAGCTATGATTACATTACATTGTGTGAATGAGGAGTTTAATGTGAATTTTTAAGTTTACTTACTTTTGTCCCTTTCCTCTGTACCGAATTTGAATTCCACTATATAAAATTTAGACAATAGATCGTTGTTAATGCGAAAATTAATCTATGATGGAATGAGACTCTCCTATTAGTAGGGTTTATATTTATAGTTTTTACTTAAGAACGAAGTCTGTCTTGATTTTAAATATGGTGACATTCCGTCTGAAACCATGTAGAGCATATTATTTATGCCACATGATTTTGCTGTTTTGATTACATTTTAAACCATGTAGAGCATATTATTTATGCCACATGATTTTGCTGTTTTGATTACATTTTATTGACATCTGTATTTCTTTTAAGTTTTTCCACTATTCATGGTGGGAGCTTTGGAGCAAAGTGAGGCACATCAAGGTCAGGAATACTAGCTACAATGAGTTTGGACTCATGCAAGACCAACTCAGCTTCTTTGAAGTTGACTCTTTCAACCTCTTCACCAGATGTCTTTCAACTTATTTGCCAGATGGATTTGACTGGTGAAGAAGTTAATTGATACCAATTGATGAGCTCTCCAGTGTGCTAGGATGGCAGGACAAATGATTCCAGTAAGGGATACCAAAAAAACAAGTGTTTGTGTTTCTGAATGACAAAGGCATTCAAGATAGTGCCGAATGACCTAATGGACCATTACTTATTTCTATAAATGGCTTCTGATATGAGCTGATTCCACCTGGTAATTCCATCCAAGAGGTAGGCCTGTAAATTCACCAGGTTCGCAGACATACTAGGGATACACTTTACAAGGTGGAGATGGAAGGACTGGAGAGAATTTGTGCCCCCATCCAACTATAGATTGGCAATTCTACTCTATGATGCATGCACTTTGTTCGATGAAATGTCACCTCATAAATTTAGTATAATTTAGTATCTCCATTGACGCATAACGGTTTGACATCTCAAGAACTTTTTGGTCGAGGGAGGCATGATCCTTCAATGTCATAATAAACGAATTAAGACATTCTTCTCAAGTTGGCCGCCATATTTTGCGCTTTGTAGAGCCAGGGAGTTTCACCCACATCCGACTACATAGCTTGAATGGCAGGCCTGCTAAGGCATGACCCAACACCGAATCCTTGGTTCGATTTTGTTTCGCCATTCCACGATGTTCTGCATTCATTGAGTGCAATATATCAAAACATACATCTTCAAAGGAAGATTCAAAAAGTGCATTCGGGGATACAGATGTGAAATTATTTTTTTCAATAAGCTTCTTGAAGATTATTAAGATGCATTCATAGATAGTATGGTCATTTAGGATGTATGGGAAATCTGATAATATGACATCACCATGATATAGTCCAACGGTCAATACAATGAAGTTGCAATAAAATGAGATTTAGAGAATCCATTATGTTTTAAATAGTTTAGTTCATCTTCGCAATCATTATAGAGGTCGTTAGTTTTGAGACTTGATATTTATCTTGTCTTGGGGACACTATCCATTGATGAATCTGTACTAACACTGGAACCATCCAACAATTTTAGTTTACGCTTAATGGTTATCAATTTATTATGAAGCTTCCCCCCACTAAAATTAGTACTATATGGTTTTTTAGTACTGGGAGCAACTCTGGAACATGATTTCTTGTAGAAATATGTTGTTTTCGATTCATGTGGAAAAAACACAGTTATTTCTTCTGCTGCATATGAGAGATCATGTGGTGAAGGCGATGCCATATATGAAACGACTATTGACACCAGAGTTTGGTGATCTGCTTCGGCTAGTAATGTCTTCCTAGCTAATATACATCCTTCGTGAGTTTTGAGAAGGCAACTCGAAAGTCCTTCTGGCAACAGAGGATGGGATCGATAGATACCAGTAGATGGTTTAGGGCATTTAGGATTTGGGTATTTAGGATTTGGGATAATTGGCTGTGTAGTAGGTTCATTGGGATCAGCCAGGTTAATACTACTTCTACACTATCGTTCCACTTCACCATGTTCCCAAGTTTCATTGTGAGAAGTACAAGCACTGCTGTTAGACGTCGAGGTCGGTATGTCTCCAAATACTCCTCCTTCAAGTCGCAATGGCAATAGTGCTCGTACACTTTCTACATTGGGAGTTGATTCAATAGGCCTTCCGGTTGCAGTCGTCGTATAAAACAAATCTACATTAAGTGATCATGAGGTGATGTTATCTCTTTCACCTGCAAATGTCTTGTTGGAGCATGCTGACAATAAGTGCAGTTTTGGGTAATACTAAGGTCTGCTGGTATAATATAGGTATCGCAGATAGTACCCAGAAGAAAACTACTGGTAGGTCAAGTAAGAATAACAAATTTCATTTAATATGTATATAATCTTTAACCTCCACCCAAAATGCACGCAAGGATAGAAATATTAGGGAATATTATGTAGGTAGAGGTTAGTTAGAAGGATATGCCAGATAGCCAAGTCTAGTGTTAACATCCCCAGAGAGTAAGAGAGATGAGTACAGTTAGTAGTTGTATGAGTGATTAGGAGTGGTCAGTGTGGATCCCAGATATTAGTTTAGTTAATGAGAAGAAGAAAATAAATATGCGTTAGTTATTTAAAATCTTCTTCAGCTTGAACATAAAGGATGACAATGGATAGAGTTTGGTAAGGAATTCCACCTTACAGATCCCTGGTATTAAATACCACATTAGGCTACTAGGAAGGCGCCTGTAGGGAACATAGAATGATGAAGATCGAGTAGAGTAGCTTTGAATGCTTGATGATAGCTGAAATAAGGATTGAAATGATAATTGGGGGGGGGGGGGGGGGGGGGGTCCTTTTGAAACATCATACATGAAGCTAGCTAATTGAAACTTGTAAGAGGAGTGTGAGAGGGAGAATGGATAGGCTTTTTTAAATGGGAGTAGTGGGAGTTCTACTGTCAGAAAAAGTAATACCCCTAATTATTTTATTTACTGAAATTATAATCGGCCGTAAGAAAGAATCATGTGTGTTACCCCAAATTAGTAGGCCATAGTAAATGTATGGGTGAATAAGTGAGTAATAAAGCATTCTAAGGACGGATTGCAGGAATATGTGTATGAGTTTAAAAAATAAGGTGATGGTTCTGGACAGTTTTTTGGAAACGTGAAGTGTATGAGCATTCCAGGATAATTTGTCATCAATTACGATGCCTAGATATTTTGTGACAGAAACGCGTTTAATGGGTTTGTTATTAATTTTAATTTCAGGATTGGTTGGGTTCCTTGAGAAAACGCTTTGAGAAAATGACTTTTTCTGTTTTCTGTTCTCTGTTTTGTAGTAATTAAGACATAGTTTATTACAAGACAGCCAGTGGGCGACTTTAGTGAGTTCTGAGGAACTTTCATCAATGAGATAATTTAGAGTCAGAGTGGTTAGCTAAACTGGTGTCATCTGCAAATAGAATGGAATGTAGTTTGGTAGATGAGGGAAGATCATTGATGTAAATTAGAAAGAATAGGACGCCCAGGAGAGACCCTTGGGGAACCCCACAGAGTATAGGCTCAAGCATTGATTTTGTTGTACCTATGCTGACGAATTGGAAGCGGTCGGAGAGATAATTCTTCAGATTTAGAGGTGGACCTCGAATTCCATAGCACTCTAGTTTCTTTAACAAAATTTTGTGGTCAATTGTGTCGAAGGCTTTACGAAGGTCTAGGTATACAACCAGTGAGTGTTTTTTATTGTTGAGTGCATGCCGAATTCTTTCAGTTAGGTCAAGTAGGGCATGAGAAGTACAGTGGTTTTTTAGAAATCCATACTGCTCGGGAGTTAATTTGTTATTAATTGTAAAATAGGCTAGGAGTTGTTCGAAAGATATTTTTTCAAATATTTTGCCGAAAATTGGTAGCAGGTAAATTGGCATATAATTACAGGGTCAAATGGATAGCCAGACTTGACATTCGCTGATGGTATGACATTCGCGATTTTCATTGAGTCAGGGAAGGATTGGGCTGAAATAAATGCATTGAAAAATTCAGATAGGTAAAATGCCAAAGGTTCAGCAGCTAATTTGACTAGAGATATAGGGATTGGGTCGTTTGTAGATTTGTTTATGTTCAGAGATGTTATTATATTGTAGATTTCTTGAGGACAAGGGTCAATAAGTACAAAGGAATTGTAGGATGAGAATCGAATGTCACTAGATAAGGCATTGGTAGACTGAGGGGGTATCCCCCCCCCCCCCCTTTAGCAAAGGATAAATGCAACTAATGCAAGGGTTTGGAGCTCTGTAAGGAAAAATTCACAGCTGATATATATATACAGATTACATGCATCCTCAAGTTTTTCTTGTATGTCTCTTGGAGAAGCATCTGCAGCAATGGAGGGCATGAAGAAGAGAGGCTGAGCTTGAGCTGAGCATGAGCATAGCCAAGCTTTGTGAAGCCTCGTTCATGATATAAAGTCATATGTTTTACTTTACTTGGCCTTCACGTTCTACTGTACAATAAGGTCAGAATTGGCTGACTTGTCATGAGTAACAAGTTTAAGCAATGCATAAATTCCAGCAATCAGTAAAACTTCCTTGCCCCTAAAAAAAGGCCTGAAAGATGGATTTATTGCCTCTAACCTATCTCTTAACTTTACAGTTAACTCAAGCTGAGATAATACACAATACAGTAATATTTAAATTATCCAATCCTTCTACAGTATGACCTTATTAGTCATCACTAGATGCTAGATTCGGCATCAGAGGAATTTTCTGAGTCAAATGACATCTCACATGCCCAAATAAATTAGCTTTTTAAAATATATTTATATATATTTATTATTTATTATTATATTATAATATATTTATTATTTATTATTATATTATAATATATTTATTATTTATTATTATATTATAATATATTTATTATTTATTATTATATTATAATATATTTATTATTTATTATTATATTATAATATATTTAAAATATATTATAGTAAAAATAAGATAAATTTTGTTAAATCTACCATAACTTAAAGAAATTTAGTGTTTAATGACTAAACGGTGACATCTACCCACACTAAATCGACCATTGCGATTCAAACGAGTCCAAAATCAAGTCAATACGACCATAAGAAGTTGGTATACAAGCAAAAGTATAAATCAATTATCGCTTGAGCGCATTGTGGGTACCGCTCAGTTTTTTTGCTTGCTGCTGATGAATTTGGATTGTATTTGAATTTGGATTGAAAAATTTCAAATTTTTTGTGAATATTATGCCAATATGCCCTAATGCATCGAAAAAACATGTCCCAAGCTGATTTGGAGAGCATCACCAAAAATCTGACCCATACCCCCTACCTCTACTCTAACATACTTGAGGCAGTTAGGACGCACTTTCTCATTTTTTCCATTTCTGGATAACTTATTGCAATATCATCCATTAAAGTTGCATTAACAGCTCAACTACAATTCATTCATTTAATAATATCACCTGGCAGCAATACTCGAGCTGAATATTTATTTGTTCTTCACTCCTGTTTCACTCTAACATATTTGAGGCCGGTAGGTCCGCTTTTAGAGATAGATACTAGTATCGGCATGCTGCATTGCAGCTGCATTTTTAAGAATGCTGTGCCGGCTTGTCGACAAAATTGCGCCGCCACAACTCCCTATCACCCATGACATTTGCTAGATCATCCGCATCTTCAAGGCCAGTGTCCTTTAAGATGCGTCTCAAGAAAGTCATGGGCTGTCCACCATGCTTATTCACTCCATGAGGCTGCCAAAGTACAAGATTATGCACTGTCCTCACAGCGAAAGCAATGTCCTGCAAAGCGGAGGCGATTTTGTTCTAGTGCCAAGCTTGGGGGAACCAATGAGACACCTCCAATGTTATATAGTGTCTAGTTGGAGATGTGTGCATTGTACTTGACACAATGAACCAGGCGTGGCATTCTTGTGAATGTGCCATCCAGAGATTTGGTGTCCTCAGTAGTTAGAGCCCAGCATGGACTCCCATAGAGGAGAACTACTGCTGCTCTAAATAATCGGACCTTAAGTTTCCGATTAATTATCGGTGACTTCCAAATCCTGGAAAGCCTATTCAAGGCTGCCCATGCCTTTCCCTTACGTATTCGAAGGTCCTCACCTGACTTCTGGATCCATGATCCCAGGTAACCGAAGTGTCCACATGCTCAAGCATACCATCCTTTGAGCTTATGCTCATCCGATCAGAGACTTGCTGAGAACTTTCAAAGTTAACTGTCAAAGTTTTGGTCTTTTTGGAGTTAATAAAAAGACCAACACTAGAAGCACCATGTTCTAATGAGCTGAGGAGCTGTTGGGCTCCCTCTAGTGATTCTGAGAGTACTCCTAAGTCACCAGCAAAGCCTCGACTTCTGGAGCCAGTAGGTGGAGTTATCATCAATATATATCAACAAATAGAGATAGATAGGATATGCAACTAAAGACTGCCTGCCTGTTCCATGAAGTGGAATGAATAGATCGGCCAGAGTCAGCAGGAATGAACAGATCGGAGTTTGGCAGAACCTATTAACACTACTGAAGAGTCCTGATAGGCCGAATCGTAAGTATACTGTAGCGCTGGATCAACCCCCGGTGACACGCTGTCTCATTTTTTCAATTTCTGAACAACTTATCACAATATTATTTATTAAAGTTGCATTAACAGGTCAACTACAATTCAACCATTACACATAAGTGTAATAAATTATATTACAATTTAATTTTCCACAATAAATACTCCTGCCCATTAACATTTATGATTTCTAGCCTATAGTACTGTATCTACGTAGTAGTGGGATATAATATTGATGTTACGGTAATATAGATGTACTGTATTAATAGTACGACCCTCTCATTCCAAATCCGACTAAGTGCTTCGGGTTTTTTTTCCTTCCAATTTTGAGAAAAAGCCAAAAGACTTTCTGGGTCTGTCATTTATGTTGCATATAAACTACAATGTAAATTATAAGTCACATAGGTAAAATGTACCTGTAGATTAAAGAAAAATTATTTATTATAGGGTAATTCCACAAAAAGTGTGACATTGAATGCATTTTTGAAAAGTTATATACTGCATATAAAAATCTATCCTATAGGGGTAAACATATAGGGGTTTACCATGCAGTTTTTTGTATAAAACTAAGCCTTAACTCGAGATGAAGATAACATACATAATAATGCCATATGTCACATCCATAACGATCCACATGAATGTTTTCATATATGCTTTCAAAAAGTAACGTCCGTAACAAAAATTTTTCAAAAGTTTTTTCATCCCCTTAAAAATGGCATAGACAAATAATTTTTTTACAGAAAATATGCCCAATGGGAAACGAATCTTCTGACATAATATCAGACTCATATGATGAAATCTAATTGGGAAATTCTTAATATTAAGGTGTGTAACGTCCGTAACAAAGTTGCGTCCGTAACGTTGTGGATGTTACTTAATAGCGGGAATTTCAAAATTTATTTTTGCATTGCATATAATAAAGCGGAGAGTGAAAGAAAACGGTTAGCCACGAAAGCACGAAAGCACGAAAGCACCCACGAAATTTCTAAATTTACTAAAGGCTTCCCAAGAAATTAGACAGCCAACTAACCCATACACAGGAGGCCGCGAACCAAAGAGATTGGCCTCCTGGCACTGAGCTGGCCTGGTCGCAAAGGAACTATGCAGGTAGTAATGTGTACTAAACTAATTTATTACACTAAACTTTCTTACTAAAATTTCAACATGGAGGACTTTTCAGTTTTTCCAAAAACAATTAAACAGACGTTGTATTTGTCTCGATATTAATTAAAATTTCTACCTTATCTCGCAAATAGTGGCGCCAGTTGGTCGCAAATAAAAAAGTTCTCCAGCGAAAATCGATGAAATCTACTTTGGTTTGTTGTTTAGGTTAGAAAACACAACCCCTTTAACCTGCTTCTTTCGATGTTTTACATTAATTTTTTGAAACTACTGTAATTGTAGCTGTACCAGTAATGGGCCTGTTCTCAGATACACTTGCGGTGACAGCACGGTGAAATTGCATACTGTGAATCACAGCATTTGGGTTGTTGTTACAGAGATGCGAGTAAAGCAGTTATTACAGTCAACTGTATGTTCGGTTGGGTGATGACTTAGCCCGCGGGAATTCTTAGCCCGCAAAATGGGAATCGTTTACCCACAAGCTTTCTTAGCCAGTGGGCAGGGCATCCTTAGCCCGAAAATAAATTGTATTAGCCCGCAAGAATTGATACTGGACGATTAAATTGACAGACTGGCTTTCTAGTGAATAATTTCTAAAGAAAATAATTTAATAATATTCCAGAGGCAGTATTTCAGAACGTAGCCTGGAGTTGTTAGTGGGGCCTATTACAACCCTATTATTAGTACTGGTACACTACCACAACACTGTGTTGTCAATCTAATAATGATTATAATAATTCACAATTGAATCTCCACTTGGCGATGTGGCGTAATGAAAGCAATGGCAGGTATGGGCTGTGCTGTGTGGAGTTTAATTCGGAGTTACGCAATGGGTTGGGTGGATGGCTACAACCAACACATTATAATGGGGGGGGGGGGGGACTAACATCACAACTGATGTTAGTAAGAGCATTGACTTAACTTAGTTTCAACTAGCCCTTAAAAAATATCAGTATTCACAAACTGTTACTAAACTTAGTTCTAGCCTATTAGTACCAGTGCCGGTACTTTAACTTATATTTATCAAAAAGCTTTCAGTTTCAACTTAAGGACGGTAGCTATGCCCTGCATGTCTCTATGTTTACTGTTTTACTAGTATTGGTAGCCTACATTAAACCCATTAATTTTATTGGTCACTAAAACAATTCCTGTTTTCCAGTAAATTTTTTTCGTTATCAAATATATATTTCCACATATACATTCCCATATATATATATATATATATATTATCACTAAAATATATTTTTGAATCATCAAAAAGAAATCTTAAAAGATAAAACAGAAATCTGTTACGGCCTGTTCTAATAAAATCCCTTCATTATTTAGGTTAGAATAACGTGGCACTGTAACCTGCCCTTTCCCACATTTTAGCAATAATTTATAATTAATAGATGTAATGTTAATTATTCGATTTTAGTGGAAACTGACTATTTTAGCTATTTCCTGTAAAAAATTTAGTGAAAAATTATTATTTTTAGTAAGGTGATAAATCAATTAGCTACCATTATCGAATACCATTATTTACATTCGGAAATAGAGAGGAAAATAATGAAGTGGAAACGCTGCCGCTTTTTCATCTTGCGAAAGTTTGCGAATGGTAGAATTCTTTAGCGAAACACATTTTTCAACCGACGCGGACCGTTCGGCAGCAATCTCACCATTCAAGAATGTACGCTGATATTTGGAAATTTAAGTCGGATATATGTTTAAAAAACAAAAAGCTTTATGTCGTTACATTTGACAGTTTCTCTGCAACAACACATTTGCAATGAACACAAAATGCTAGAAAAACAAGATAGAGTATAATGTGGCCGGAGTCGTCAGTAACATAATAACCATACTGTATGTATGAAGGCCAACATAGAATAAGTAAGCGTTCTTACCAACTTAGTCACATCTTCATGTGACAAGAAATTTAAGTTACAGCTAATTCTAACTTAAGTAAGACTAAATTCTATGAATGCGAGTTTAGCAACAACTAGTACTAAATACGTTAGTAATAAGTAGCACCAACTTCTCTGAATACCGAATTAGTACAAGCACTTACTAACTTGATGTGACTTGGACTAAGTTCCTAGTTAGTCACATTTATGAATACCGCCCCAGGTCGCGAACTAGACAGACTCGAATCAAGCGACGTTCCAATTGCAGTTGATACCTGAGGCATAGGTTAACAAAAAATTTGGTAGGTTAACAAAACTTCCATGCGAAATAGAGATCAACTCATCTGTAATGCCATACATGACTATCCACCCAAGTTTAATTAAGTATTAATTTAAAATTACTGTAGTTACTGCTAATGTAGTGTGCCAGTTACCATTAAGGTACAATAAGTGTCTATATATACATACATGTGTACCAGTCGTTAGGCCTACAGGTTATCCTATGTTAAGCTGACATTTCTATAAATACTGGAAGGTAGCGAGGTATGGGACACAGGGTAAAACCAATGGCTCCATCCCTATATCAGTCAAACTCAGTGGCGGATTTAGAAATTTCGAAAGGGCTACGTCTTAATTTATTTCAGGGGAAGGGCCACCCCCCCCCCCCCCCACCCCAGAATACTTATCGGATGCGCGATGTACAAATTATAATCAAGGTGGTTCTGATTGTGTGCTATTCTCCATCTAGTGTTGCCCCAGGAGGTGGAAAATTTTAAATTTCTATCACAATCTATAAGCAGCTACTGATGTGGAGTGGATCAGCATGGATTCCTAACATTCTTGGGAGACTTTAATGCAAGTCAGCATCAATCACCTACATCGCCCACTGGGTCTGTAGCGATAGTATTAACCGAAATTAAATGCATAAAAATAAAATTTTACACCTCTCATTTTGTGCATCCTTGTAGGTCTTTCATAGGCTTATATTAATTGTTGAAATTGGTTAAAGGCTTCAAAAGTTATTATCAATTGAATTTTTAATTAAAGACGGACATACAGACGGATGTACTGACAGGCGGACAGACAGATGGACTTGATAGATGGATGGACTAACAGACGGACAGACAGATGGACTGACAGACGGACAGACATATGGACTGATAGATGGATGGACTAACAGACGGACAGACAGATGGACTGACAGACGGACAGACAGATGGACTGATAGATGGATGGACTAACAGACGGACAGACAGATGGACTGATAGATGGATGGACTAACAGACGGATACACGGACTGACAGATGGATGGACAGACAGACGGATGGGTTGAGACAGACACCCATTTCATTTGGCTCTATATTAATGATAATTGTGTGCTAGAGGCGCATCGCTCACTAATTGTGGCTCGCCCCACATTGTAATATTATTAAACGCTGGGGCGTTTATTTGGGGTAGGCGTTTAAGTTGCTAATTTGAAGGAAAGGGGGGTGTTTATTCGAGGGTGGGCTTTTATTCGAGTAAATACGGTATACTTATGTAATACTTATGTACAGTTGTTACAATAAAAAATGCAAATGTACAGCTGTTACAATAAAAAATGCAATTCATTGGATAAAAATTATATGGATTCCATTAATATTCCTAAACAATAAAATATTACATCTAATAGTAAAGAATTCGAAACGCCGATAAGTTGAATAACTAAATTACGTACATCATTGTATGATAAGGGGACTACTATTCATCATTAAAATACATTTGTTTATTTATGGAAACCTCCTCCACTGTGCTCTCTCTTGACCGAAATACACTTTCTTCTCATAACGCTGAAAAGTGCTACTTTTCTTTTATAAACAAAATGATATACACGGTTATTAAAAATGCCCCAAACACCAAATATTCTCAATAAAAAAAAGCAAAGCAAACATTCAGCCGAGGGTCGAGGTGACCCAAAGTCTCTCTTTAAATAGCTGCTACCTGAGGGTAGGGGTGTGCGCTACAAGATTTGCTCCCAGTTATTTAACTGGTACCCTAACTGGTAATTATTTTATCGACCCCAGTGGATGAAAGGTTGAGTGGACCCTGGCGGGGCTGAACCTACAACCAATAGATTGCAAGCCAGGCGCTAAACCAATTGAGCTACCCCTCCTTTAAACCTATATGCTCAATAGGGATTTTTAATTTAACTCTGATGGCGCATCGTTTTTTAATAAGCAAAAAATATATTTAACATGAACTACGAATTTCGGCCCTTTTGAATCACAATCAAATATCATACACTACATTCCAACGTTAACATGCATGTACGTGTGTAATAGAATTAGAGTACAATTTGTTTATTATTAAGACAATAGTATTTCTGATACTTTTAGAATTTTTCTAGGGCCGCACCCCAGACGATAACCTGACTCAATGAGTCTCTTCAGTGGTTCAACACTAATAGTGGTGGACTGGTGTCCCGAACCAGGCGAAGCGCCAAGATACGATGGAGAAGCCAGTGGTGACGGGGTTGGCAGAGGCAGAGAGGGGTGCTGGCAATCTCCTCATCATAAGGGTGAGGTACGCCGGAAATGAAGATGCTGTTCGTCTTTAACTCCTATTTTAAATTATAAATTAAATAATTGATAATTGGTGGAATCGTTTTGGCATTCAAACTTAGTGCCCATGAACTTACTTAAACGAACGGATGAAGTGGTAGGCATTCACCAGCGGCAGCATAGTGTAAAGATGATAGAAAAAATAAAGTATTGAGGGTCTTTAGCTGGTTATATTATATTAGATAAAGATACAATAGTAAGGTAGGTCGAAAACGTTTACTATTGTATCTTTATCTAATATAATATAACCAGCTAAAGACCATCAATACTTTATTTTTTCTATCATCTTTACATCAACTTACTTGTTATTTTTTCTATCATCTTTACATCAACTTACTTGTTATCAGATCAGGTAGTATTCTGGGTCATTGATACAGAAAACTTGAAACCTCCATGCATTCAATGAACGTAAGTCATATTCTTTTATATAATTTTAAATCTCCTTTAAATCACGTGATGCTGGCTGTCTTACTCAATGGTAGATGTAATATTATGGTTTTGTTCATGTGTATGGTAAAATAATTTAGTGTTCTCGAATATTTATTAAGTAACTAGAAGAGCCGCTTAACTATATAATCCAATCCTTGATATATAATAAATAGTTTTTCTTTAATAATAATAAGGTACATTTTACCTATGTGACTTATAATTGACATTGTAGTTTATATGCAACATAAATGGCAGACCCAGAAAGTCTTTTGGTTTTTTCTCAAAATTGGAAGCAAAAATAAAACCTGAAGCACATAGTCGGTTTTGGAATGAGAGGGTCGTACTATTAATACAGTACATCTATATTACAATAACGTCAATATTATAGCCCAGGAGTACGTAGGTAGATACAGTACTATAGGCTACGAATCATAAATGTTAATGGCCAGGAAATACTCCTGGCCATTAAATGGCCAGTGGAAAATTAAATTGTAAAATAATTTAATACATTTATGTGTAATGAACAATGAATTGTTGTTGACCTGTTAAGTTAATGCAACTTTAATAAATAATATTGTAATAATTTGTTCAGAAATTGAAAAAATGAGACAGCGCATCACCAGGGGTTGATCCAGCGCTACAGTATACATACGTTTCGGCCTATCAGGACTCAATTCAGTAGCATTATTAGGTTCTCTGCCAAACTCCCCAGACTCTGGCCGAATTCAGTAGCATTAATAGGTTCTCTGCCAAACTCCCCAGACTCTGGCAGATCTATTCATTCTACTTCTATTGAACAGGCTGTCTTTAGTTGCATATCCTATCTCTAAAAGCGGACCTACCGGCCTCAAATATGTTAGAGTGAAACAGGAGGGAAGTACAAATAAATATTCAGCTCGAGTATTGCTGCCAGGTGATATTATTAAATGAATGAATTGTAGTTGAGCTGTTAATGCAACTTTAATGAATGATATTGTAATAAGTTGTCCAGAAATGGAAAAATGAGAAAGCGCATCCTAAAGGCCTTAAGTATGTTAGAGTGAAACAGGATGGAAGTACAAATAAATAAATGGGCAGCTCGAGTATTGATTAATTAACATTAGCATGGTAATTATTAATTACTAATTAATTAAATTAATTAATAATAACTTAAATGAATACAAATAAATATATATTCAGTACGAGTATTGCTGGCTATGGTCATACTAATTAATTAAATAATTCAGTATAGTTCAGCCACTCTCTCCTGACATCCTTTTACACTAATATAATAACATAACTAATAAACTTATGTTTTATCATTTTAGATGGAGAAATATGGTGTAATACATGGCCGATATGCTAGGCGGGCATCACTCAAAGATGTCACCGACAACCCGGCGGTGATGGAGGGGCACCATATGGCGGCCATGATTCTTAACATGACGTAACACTGATTCTTAACGACGACACATCTTCCCGTGATTGTATCCCAGCTTAGTCCGGTGCACCTTAGGGCAGCCCCCATCTACCCTCTGCGTCACTCTAGATTGGAGGAAGTCACGAAATCGCCAGAACTGGAGGGTTTCTGCCTTGAAATCCCTACACTTGCTTTATCCGGGGTTTGTGTTGTTGTTCATATTATTTATTATTTGTCAATAAAGATTAATAATAATTATTATTTTTGTAGATAAGTTTGTAAATTTCTACTACATATATTTTTATAACCAAATTAAGCAGAATTGCTTTTATTACAAAAAAATAATGACTTTCCTAAACAATAAGCAATATACATAATCAAAATAAATAATTAATAATAATAATTCCCCTAACAAACTCTGACACCGGCCCTACCGATACCAGTCTAAACCTACTTTTACCTGCAACAACAGCCCGCCTGTGTACAGGTTGCAAAAAGCCTTACCGATACATGGCGAGCCTTATAAAGCACGAAAAACTCTGTCAACGCTTCATATCATCACAATGCTTATCTTATTTCGAAGAGCTACCATTTAACTCGGAGTTTATGTCAAGGGCCCCGTTGCCTAATAACTCAAACGGAATATCCTTACTCCTATGGAATGTTGAGGGTATAACAAGTACGATCGACACTACGACTGATAATACATTTATTGATACCGATATTCTCATTCTTACCGAGACTCTTCAGGAAGATCCTGATATCCCCGATTTCAAATGTTTCAACATTTCTAGTGAAAAAGGTGATACCGGCCGTCCGTACGGTGGTATAACCATCGGGGTTCATATGAGAAATAACTGGACTCCGAAATGCCATCATAAAAGCGAAAACGTAATTGCGATATCAATCCCTGGTCTAAATATAATATCCGCGTACTACAAGCCAAAAACCGATGTTACCGATATCCTACTAGAACTCATCCCTATCATTACGGCTACTCGCGTTCGTTCTACAGCGCCGCTCCTGCTCGCTGGGGATTTTAATTGCCGCATCGACGGGGACAGCAGTTCTCGTGGTGACCTGCTATGCGACGGACTCGCCGGGCTGGGTCTAGTCTGTATAATCTGTCCAATAGTCCTATAGTCTGTCCAATCAATCTGCTTACTGGGCGGAAAAGCCAACCAACCACCAAGGTTAAGGCTGAATCACCAGCCGATCGCCTCAATGGTTGGAAAGCCCACTTTGAAAAGCTCCTCAATAATGACAGGGTATTGCCTGATAACTTTATAGAAGTAAAAGTGTCTGAGTCTGTACTCCCAGATATTCCCATTGGGGATATCTCCTTTGCAGAAGTGCAGGCTGC
>JAUCBJ010005962.1:0-15433 GCA_032718475.1 Nemertoderma westbladi | reverse complement strand
TCATTTTATCGCTCCAGTAAATCAAAAGGGTCCTCATTTTATCGCGAGTCCTTGGTTGGGCTCGAACCTACAACCAATAGATTGCCGGCCTGGCGCGCAACCAACTGAGCTACTACTACTATAATCGGCCTGCTGCATTGAAGCTGCACATTGAGATGCTATGCTGGCGTAACTATGGTGACATAAAGAATGCTATGCCGGATAACGACAAAATTGCACCGCCACATCTCCCTAAGTAATTTATTATTTGATCAATACAACATTTTTCTTAGTGGTCAAATAGTAGTAGAGGGCCTAAAGCTGGCGGCTAATAGTTTATGCAAAATTGCACCGCCACAACTCAGTATCCCCCATTACTTTCGCGAGATCATCTGCATCTTCAAGGCCAGTCTTCTTTAAGAGGCGTCTCAAGAAAGTGACGGAAATGGCTGATGGCTTTCATTTTCAGAAAACTAAAATGTGTCATTTCAGCGCACTAGCGGTAGACTGGAGAACTGTAGACAAACTTCTAAACTTCGTAGACCATTCTGACAGACATACCTCGAGTGTGTGTGGGAGGGGGGGGGGGTGGGGTTAAGACAGACATACTGTACCTGTAGGGAGGCCATTGCTCGGCAGTGGGGTTTTCCAACACAGAGTGCGCTGTACATTAATGAGTGATATTCTGTAATTGTGTAGTTACCCTACCGGTTGGCCTATGCCTATATCCCCATACAGTATCCTGTATAAAAGACTCACTCTATTCGTTTTATCTACGATATGAATATTGAATCCGCGACGAGGTCCACATAGCAACCGCATCAACGTGCCTGATTCCTCGAACGCGTAGTAAATTTGTTCCCCTTTTGTATTTTTGATAGCGTATTTGTTCTTAGTCTCCCATCCGGAAACAGCTGAAATAATTTTTTTGGTTAGGGTCACATGTACATTAGTTACAGTATGATCAGGTCCAAACACTAATCAAAACTGTAACCCAAAGCTAAGTTATAAGATATCTTTATTAGATTAGTTGAATATCATGACTTGGTAGGGTCACATGCTGTAGCAGTATTACTTTGCGTTTCGGACTGCTGGTATGAAGAAAATAGTCAATTATTTGGAATAGTTCAAATAAACTGATTTCGTTAATTCGATGTGGGGACCAGAATGGAGAGGCGTATTCTAGAATTGGTCTCACCAACGATTTATATAAATTAGTAAACATTGCGGTGTCCAGTAATTTAAAGTGGCGACATGTCAACCAACCCCAGAAATATATTGGCTTTCTTGGTAATAGTTTCAATGTGCTTACAAAAAGTGTTAGTGAATTCTGTAACCTTTCCCATTTCTGTATTTTAGGTCGACTTTCCCATTTGTGTATTTTAGGTCGACCTTTGGTTTGCGTTTTTTAGATTGTATGAATTTCCCGAATTCTTTAGAGTTGGTAGAGGCTTTCCTAGCAATCTTTTCTCATAGTTACAGTATGTTATGCTTCACTGATTCGAATTGAACACTCACCGCTACCGTAGCTACTTTCTTTCTATGTAAGTTCCACAGATCCCTTTTGTTTCTTATTAGTACTCGAAATCTGTTGTCATCCATTGAGGCGATTTTTTCCCAATCTTCAGTAATTTAACTTTTGGAATAAATTTATCACATTATGCTGATATATCCTATTGTGAATCATGGACCATGCTGACAATATTTATAAATTAATAGATTGGGAATCCATTTATGTGAGGTTGGGTACAATCTTCGCCCGCGTCCAATCTTCGCCCGATTGAGGGAAAGAAGCAGGTTACAGAGCCGGCGGGTTACAGAGACGGCAGGTTACAGATACGGCAGGTTAAAGAGACGGCGGGTTACAGAGATGGCGGGTTACAGAGACGGCGGGTTACAGAGATGGCGGGTTACAGAGACGGCGGGTTACAGAGATGGCGGGATACAGAGACGGCGGGTTACAGAGATGGCGGGATACAGAGACGGCGGGTTACAGAGACGGCGGGTTACAGAGATGGCGGGATACAGAGACGGCGGGTTACAGAGATGGCGGGTTACAGAGACGGCGGGTTACAGAGACGGCGGGTTACAGAGATGGCGGGTTACAGAGACGGTGGGTTACAGAGACGGCGGGTTACAGAGATGGCGGGATACAGAGACGGCGGGTTACAGAGATGGCGGGTTACAGAGACGGCGGGTTACAGAGACGGCGGGTTACAGAGATGGCGGGTTACAGAGACGGCGGGTTACAGAGATGGCGGGATACAGAGATGGCAGGTTACAGAAATGGCGGGTTACAGAGATGGCGGGTTACAGAGATGGCGGGTTACAGAGATGGCGGGTTACAGAGATGGCGGGTTACAGAGACGGCGGGTTACAGAGATGGCGGGTTACAGAGATGGCGGGTTACAGAGATGGCTTTTTCTAACCAAAACAATAAACGATGCTTGGGTTACCGCTCCGATAAATACATCCAAGAAGAGTTGAACAAGAAATTCCAGATATTATTGAGATCCAGACTGATTCTACACCATCCGATTGAGTAGAAAGCTCTTAGTCTCATACTCACTGCAGTTTATATTCATATTGCAGTTGTAGCATATATCCAGTACGAGCTGTTCGCATGAGGATTGCAGTAAATTGGAAAACATATTATATATCCTTGTATCTGTATGGAATAGCAACTGTAATAGATGGCTGACTTATAGTTTTTGGTAGGGCTTCTGTAACAGCTAGAGCTATTACATAAATCTGGCGAAATTGTTGCTGCTAAAACGTTGAGTTCTGCCATCTTATCTAAAAGAGATTGTCAGCATTACAGTAGTGTAGATTAATTTAGTTTTATATTTACTCGGCTCCTAATCCTAAACAACGAAACCAGAGACAGCATCTCATGTAGGCCTATATGTACTGTATATACGTAGTCAGTCTACCTGGTCGCGTAGAGGCGTCACGACCTCCTCAGATCAAATATTCGGGTTAGCTGCTAAACAACGGGGACGCTGGAGTTTCCTAATTTTCATCTCATTTGGAATGAAAAATAAGTGATAGTCTAAAGTTCATTAAACGGTTACTGGTTAAACAAACTACTGATACTGCGACATTCTCTGCTGGAAAATAGGCCAATATCATATAATGTAATTACGCGCATGAATATACCAAATTATACGGTATGTTGTTCAGTAAATCTTTTTGAGATTTTCTTTGTAAACAAGTTTATGAATCAATATCAATAATAAATCAATCCGTCGGGCAATTACTTACCCTCTAGTAGTTCAACGACCTGATGTACAACTAATTTGTCGATTTGAGTTAGGCATTCCAGACCAGAGGCACAGCCCGGCTGATTTTCAGGAATAGCCATCCATTTATCGCTTTGGAACTGTTGCCCCGATGGAAAAGGTTTACCTGCCATTATCTACTGCATCGTCTAATAGGCCTACAGTACTACTACAGTACATTATCTACTGCATCGTCTAATAGGCCTACAGTACTACTGCATTATCTACTGCATCGTCTAATAGGCCTACAGTACTACAGCATTATCTACTGCATCGTTTAATAGGCCTAAAGTACTACAGCATTATCTACTGCATCGTCTAATAGGCCTACAGTACTACTACATTATCTATTGCATCGTCTAATAGACATACAGTACTACTATATTATCTACTGCATCGTCTTATAGCCCTACAGTACTACTTCATTATCTACTGCATCGTCTAATAGGCCTACAGTACTACTACATTATCTACTGCATCGTCTAATAGGCCTAAAGTACTACAGCATTATCTACTGCATCGTCTAATAGGCCTACAGTACTACTGCATTATCTACTGCATCGTCTAATAGGCCTACAGTACTACAGCATTATCTACTGCATCGTTTAATAGGCCTAAAGTACAACAGCATTATCTACTGCATCGTCTAATAGGCCTACAGTACTACTACATTATCTACTGCATCGTCTAATAGCCCTACAGTACTACTACACTCTCTATTGCATCGTTTAATAGGCCTAAAGTACTACTACATTATCTACTGCATCGTTTAATAGCCCTACAGTACTACTACATTATCTACTGCATCGTCTAATAGGCCTACAGTACTACAGCATTATCTACTGCATCGTTTAATAGGCCTAAAGTACTACAGCATTATCTACTGCATCGTTTAATAGGCCTACAGTACTACTACATTATCTACTGCATCGTCTAATAGGCCTACAGTACTACTACATTATCTATTGCATCGTCTTATAGCCCTACAGTACTACTGCATTATCTACTGCATCGTCTAATAGCCCTACAGTACTACTACACTCTCTATTGCATCGTCTAATAGCCCTACAGTACTACTACATTATCTACTGCATCGTCTAATAGCCCTACAGTACTACTACATTATCTACTGCATCGTGTAATAGGCCTACAGTACTACTGCATTATTTACTGCATCGTCTAATAGGCCTACAGTACTACAGCATTATCTACTGCATCGTTTAATAGGCCTAAAGTACTACTACATTATCTACTGCATCGTCTAATAGCCCTACAGTACTACTACATTATCTACTGCATCGTCTAATAGACCTACAGTACTACTACACTCTCTATTGCATCGCCTAATAGGCCTACAGCACTACTACATTATCTACTGCATCGTCTAATAGGCCTACAGTACTACAACATTATCTACTGCATCGTTTAATAGGCCTAAAGTACTACTACATTATCTACTACATCGTCTAATAGCCCTACAGTACTACTACATTATCTACTGCATCGTCTAATAGGCCTACAGTACTACTACATTATCTACTGCATCGTCTAATCGGCCTAAAGTACTACTACATTATCTACTGCATCGTCTAATAGCCCTACAGTACTACAACATTACCTACTGCATCATCTAATAGGCCTACAGTACTACAACATTATCTACTACATCGTCTAATAGCCCTACAGTACTACTACATTATCTACTGCATCGTCTAATAGGCCTACAGTACTACTACACTCTCTCCTGCATCGTCTAATAGGCCTACAGTACTACTACATTATCTCTGCATCGTCTAATAGGCCTACAGTACTACTAGATTATCTACTGCATCGTCTAATCGGCCTACAGTACTACTACACTCTCTATTGCATCGTCTAATAGCCCTACAGTACTACTACACTCTCTATTGCATCGTCTAATAGCCCTACAGTACTACTACACTCTCTATTGCATCGTCTAATAGGCCTACAGTACTACTACACTCTCTATTGCATCGTCTAATAGCCCTACAGTACTACTACACTCTCTATTGCATCGTCTAATAGCCCTACAGTACTACTACACTCTCTATTGCATCGTCTAATAGCCCTACAGTACTACTACATTATCTACTGCATCGTCTAATAGCCCTACAGTACTACTACATTATCTATTGCATCGTCTAATAGCCCTACAGTACTACTACACTCTCTATTGCATCGTCTAATAGCCCTACAGTACTACTACACTCTCTATTGCATCGTCTAATAGGCCTAAAGTACTACTACATTATCTACCGCATCGTCTAATATGCCTACAGTACTACTACACTCTCTATTGCATAGTCTAATAGGCCTACAGTACTACTACATTATCTACCACATCGTCTAATAGGCCTACAGTACTACTACATTATCTACTGCATCGTCTAATCGGCCTACAGTACTACTACACTCTCTATTGCTTCGTCTAATAGCCCTACAGTACTACTACACTCTCTATTGCATCGTCTAATAGCCCTACAGTACTACTACATTATCTACTGCATCGTCTAATAGCCCTACAGTACTACTACACTCTCTATTGCATCGTCTAATATGCCTACAGTACTACTACACTCTCTATTGCATCGTCTAATAGGCCTACAGTACTACGACATTATCTACTGCATCGTCTTATAGCCCTACAGTACTACTACACTCTCTATTGCATCGTCTAATATGCCTACAGCACTACTACGCTCTCTATTGCATCGTCTAATAGGCCTACAGTACTACTACATTATCTACCGCATCGTCTAATAGGCCTACAGTACTACTACATTATCTACTGCATCGTCTAATCGGCCTACAGTACTACTTCACTCTCTATTGCATCGTCTAATAGCCCTACAGTACTACTACACTCTCTATTGCATCGTCTTATAGCCCTACAGTACTACTACACTCTCTATTGCATCGTCTAATAGGCCTACAGTACTACTACATTATCTACCGCATCGTCTAATAGGCCTACAGTACTACTACACTCTCTATTGCATCGTCTAATAGCCCTACAGTACTACTACATTATCTACTGCATCGTCTAATAGGCCTACAGTACTACTACATTATCTACTGCATCGTCTAATAGCCCTACAGTACTACTACACTCTCTATTGCATCGTCTTATAGCCCTACAGTACTACTACCCTCTCTATTGCATCATCTAATAGCCCTACAGTACTACTACATTATCTACTGCATCGTCTAATAGGCCTACAGTACTACTACATTATCTACTGCATCGTCTAATAGCCCTACAGTACTACTACATTATCTACTGCATCGTCTAATAGCCCTACAGTACTACTACATTATCTACTGCATCGTCTAATAGCCCTACAGTACTACTACATTATCTACTGCATCGTCTAATAGCACTACAGTACTACTACACTCTCTATTGTATCGTCTAATAGCCCTACAGTACTACTACATTATCTACTGCATCGTCTAATAGGCCTACAGTACTACTACATTATCTACTGCATCGTCTAATAGCCCTACAGTACTACTACATTATCTACTGCATCGTCTAATAGCCCTACAGTACTACTACATTATCTACTGCATCGTCTAATCGGCCTACAGTACTACTACATTATCTACCGCATCGTCTAATAGGCCTACAGTACTACTACATTATCTACTGCATCGTCTAATCGGCCTACAGTACTACTACACTCTCTATTGCATCATCTATAGCCCTACAGTACTACTACACTCTCTATTGCATCGTCTAATAGCCCTACAGTACTACTACATTATCTACTGCATCGTCTAATAGGCCTACAGTACTACTACATTATCTACTGCATCGTCTAATAGCCCTAAAGTACTACTACACTCTCTATTGCATCATCTAATGGCCCTACAGTACTACTACACTCTCTATTGCATCGTCTAATAGCCCTACAGTACTACTACATTATCTACTGCATCGTCTAATAGGCCTACAGTACTACTACATTATCTACTGCATCGTCTAATAGGCCTACAGTACTACTACATTATCTACTGCATCGTCTAATAGGCATACAGTACTACTACATTATCTACTGCATCGTCTAATAGACCTACAGTACTACTACACTCTCTATTGCATCGTCTTATAGCCCTACAGTACTACTACATTATCTACTGCATCGTCTTATAGCCCTACAGTACTACTACACTCTCTACTGCATCGTCTAATAGCCCTACAGTACTACTACACTCTCTATTGCATCGTCTAATAGCCCTACAGTACTACTACATTATCTACTGCATCGTCTAATAGCCCTACAGTACTACTACACTCTCTATTGCATCATCTAATAGCCCTACAGTACTACTACATTATCTACTGCATCGTCTAATCGGCCTACAGTACTACTACACTCTCTATTGCATCGTCTAATAGCCCTACAGTACTACTACACTCTCTATTGCATCATCTAATAGCCCTACAGTACTACTACATTATCTACTGCATCGTCTAATCGGCCTACAGTACTACTACACTCTCTATTGCATCATCTAATAGCCCTACAGTACTACTACATTATCTACTGCATCGTCTAATAGCCCTACAGTACTACTACACTCTCTATTGCATCATCTAATAGCCCTACAGTACTACTACATTATCTACTGCATCGTCTAATCGGCCTACAGTACTACTACACTCTCTATTGCATCATCTAATAGCCCTACAGTACTACTACACTCTCTATTGCATCGTCTAATAGCCCTAAAGTACTACTACACTCTCTATTGCATCGTCTAATAGCCCTACAGTACTACTACATTATCTACTGCATCGTCTAATAGGCCTACAGTACTACTACACTCTCTATTGCATCGTCTAATAGCCCTACAGTACTACTACACTCTCTATTGCATCGTCTAATAGCCCTACAGTACTACTACACTCTCTATTGCATCGTCTAATAGGCCTAAAGTACTACTACATTATCTACCGCATCGTCTAATATGCCTACAGTACTACTACACTCTCTATTGCATAGTCTAATAGGCCTACAGTACTACTACATTATCTACCGCATCGTCTAATAGGCCTACAGTACTACTACATTATCTACTGCATCGTCTAATCGGCCTACAGTACTACTACACTCTCTATTGCTTCGTCTAATAGCCCTACAGTACTACTACACTCTCTATTGCATCGTCTAATAGCCCTACAGTACTACTACATTATCTACTGCATCGTCTAATAGCCCTACAGTACTACTACACTCTCTATTGCATCGTCTAATATGCCTACAGTACTACTACACTCTCTATTGCATCGTCTTATAGGCCTACAGTACTACGACATTATCTACTGCATCGTCTTATAGCCCTACAGTACTACTACACTCTCTATTGCATCGTCTAATATGCCTACAGCACTACTACGCTCTCTATTGCATCGTCTAATAGGCCTACAGTACTACTACATTATCTACTGCATCGTCTAATAGGCCTACAGTACTACTACACTCTCTATTGCATCATCTAATAGCCCTACAGTACTACTACACTCTCTATTGCATCGTCTAATAGCCCTACAGTACTACTACACTCTCTATTGCATCGTCTAATAGCCCTACAGTACTACTACATTATCTACTGCATCGTCTAAACGGCCTACAGTACTACTACACTCTCTATTGCATCGTCTAATAGCCCTAAAGTACTACTACACTCTCTATTGCATCGTCTAATAGCCCTACAGTACTACTACATTATCTACCGCATCGTCTAATAGGCCTTCAGTACTACTACATTATCTACTGCATCGTCTAATAGCCATACAGTACTACTATATTATCTACTGCATCGTCTAATAGGCCTTCAGTACTACTACATTATCTACTGCATCGTCTAATAGGCCTTCAGTACTACTACATTATCTACTGCATCGTCTAATAGCCATACAGTACTACTATATTATCTACTGCATCGTCTAATAGCCCTACAGTACTACTACATTATCTACTGCATCGTCTAATAGCCCTACAGTACTACTACATTATCTACTGCATCGTCTAATAGCCCTACAGTACTACTACACTCTCTATTGCATCGTCTAATAGCCCTACAGTACTACTACACTCTCTATTGCATCGTTTAACAGGCCTACAGTACTACTACATTATCTACTGCATCGTTTAATAGGCATACAGTACTCGCTACATTATCTACTGTATCGTCTAATAGGCCTACAGTACTACTACATTATCTACTGCATCGTCTAATAGCCCTACAGTACTACTACATTATCTACTGCATCGTCTAATAGCCCTACAGTACTACTACATTATCTACTGCATCGTCTAATAGCACTACAGTACTACTACACTCTCTATTGTATCGTCTAATACACAATATCAGGATTGAGACAAATACAAACAATAAAAATAAAAAAAAAACACAAAACAAACAATGGCTGTAATACCCACCACCAGGAAACAATCATACTTTAAAAATATCTTTTAGGTAGGAGTGGGAAAAGTCCAACAATATATTATTTACAGGTTTATTTACATGGCCAATGTTGGGAGACCGGCCCCGTCCTCAAATCCCAGACCGCTACGCCACCTCGTGCGAGATCCGCGCAGGCAGTGGGACGTACCGCGGACAATGGCGAACTGCACTCGCGTGCGGACCCATCCCATAACGGTGGTGTAGGGTTTACCCCAGGCGCTGTGGAGTTTGGTGGCGATAATGCGGAGCAGCATGTTCGCCTGCGGTGATAACACTCCGTCGCACGAAGCCACGAAAGGTGAGAAGTCGCCGCGACGAGCTGCTACAGCAGCCGCGTACAACCGCTTCTTCTCATCTTCCGCAGCCTCGAGAATGGTCATAGGAGCACGTTTAGCGTAAGACTCGGCGTCAAGGTTGGTTGACCTGATATCGATCAACGCCTGAGTCTGTGCGTTAAACGCGCCCCTAATCCCTACATCGCACCGCAGCCCTGCCCCATCACCGTCCTCCATCTGCTCCCTCACCACCGGCTCCAACATGACATTGCGCGGCCCAAACGCCAATGCTGCAAGGTCACCCACGGTGTCGCGCAACTCATTGTGGCGCTGGATGACGAGGCCGCCCTTCTTACAATTCAAACCATGGTTCAAATCAAAGGCGGCCCCACATCCGTCGCACCGACTGGGAACGCCGAGGAGGGGTTTCCCGTACCGAACTGCCACCGCATCGCGGAATTCTCGTGGGGAAAGGTCGTACTGGAGGTCAGCCCGGGGGAGAGAAGAGATCCAGCTGCCGGTTTTGTACTCCGCCGCACGGCGGATTGTGCGGCAGCGGTGTTCGGTCAATGCCCCCATGGCCTCCTCGAACTTGGAAATCTCAGCCAGCTTCCTGGTCTCACCATCCTCCTTCCTCGCCCTCACTAAACATTCCCGATGAGCTGAGAGATCAAACTCTTCTGTTCCAGCCATCGCACCACAGAGAAATCGGGTCCCTCGGGTTGAGACGAGGTACGACGGGTTGGCCTCGGTTACCGGGTTTCGCCGGTAACGTCTAATATCGTCTAATAGCCCTACAGTACTACTACATTATCTACTGCATCGTCTAATAGGCCTACAGTACTACTACATTATCTACTGCATCGTCTAATAGGCCTACAGTACTACTACATTATCTACTGCATCGTCTAATAGCCCTACAGTACTACTACATTATCTACTGCATCGTCTAATAGCCCTACAGTACTACTACATTATCTACTGCATCGTCTAATAGGCCTACAGTACTACTACATTATCTATTGCATCGTCTAATAGGCCTAAAGTACTACTACATTATCTACTGCATCGTCTAATAGCCCTACAGTACTACTACATTATCTACTGCATCGTCTAATAGCCCTACAGTACTACTACATTATCTACTGCATCGTCCAATAGGCCTACAGTACTACTACATTATCTACTGCATCGTCTAATAGCCCTACAGTACTACTACATTATCTACTGCATCGTCTAATTGCCCTAAAGTACTACTACATTATCTACTGCATCGTCTAATAGGCCTACAGTACTACTACATTATCTACTGCATCGTCTAATAGGCCTACAGTACTACTACATTATCTACTGCATCGTCTAATAGGCCTACAGTACTACTACATTATCTACTGCATCGTCGAATAGCCCTACAGTACTACTACACTCTCTACTGCATCGTCTAATAGGCCTACAGTACTACTACATTATCTATTGCATCGTCTAATAGCCCTACAGTACTACTACACTCTCTATTGCATCATCTAATAGCCCTACAGTACTACTACACTCTCTATTGCATCGTCTAATAGCCCTACAGTACTACTACATTATCTACTGCATCGTCTAATAGGCCTACAGTACTACTACATTATCTACTGCATCGTCTAATAGCCCTACAGTACTACTACACTCTCTATTGCATCGTCTAATAGGCCTACAGTACTACTACACTCTCTATTGCATCGTCTAATAGGCCTACAGTACTACTACACTCTCTATTGCATCGTCTAATAGGCCTACAGTACTACTACATTATCTACTGCATCGTCTAATCGGCCTACAGTACTACTACACTCTCTATTGCATCGTCTAATAGCCCTACAGTACTACTACACTCTCTATTGCATCGTCTTATAGCCCTACAGTACTACTACACTCTCTATTGCATCGTCTAATAGCCCTACAGTACTACTACATTATCTATTGCATCGTCTAATACCTCTACAGTACTACTACATTATCTACTGTATCGTCTAATAGCCCTACAGTACTACTACATTATCTACTGCATCGTCTAATAGCCCTACAGTACTACTACACTCTCTATTGCATCGTCTAATCGGCCTACAGTACTACTACACTCTCTATTGCATCGTCTAATAGCCCTACAGTACTACTACACTCTCTATTGCATCGTCTAATAGGCCTACAGTACTACTACATTATCTACCGCATCGTCTAATAGGCCTACAGTACTACTACATTATCTACTGCATCGTCTAATCGGCCTACAGTACTACTACACTCTCTATTGCATCGTCTAATAGCCCTAAAGTACTACTACACTCTCTATTGCATCGTCTAATAGCCCTACAGTACTACTACATTATCTACTGCATCGTCTAATAGGCCTACAGTACTACTACACTCTCTATTGCATCATCTAATAGCCCTACAGTACTACTACACTCTCTATTGCATCGTCTAATAGCCCTACAGTACTACTACACTCTCTATTGCATCGTCTAATAGCCCTACAGTACTACTACATTATCTACTGCATCGTCTAATCGGCCTACAGTACTACTACACTCTCTATTGCATCGTCTAATAGCCCTAAAGTACTACTACACTCTCTATTGCATCGTCTAATAGCCCTACAGTACTACTACATTATCTACTGCATCGTCTAATAGGCCTACAGTACTACTACATTATCTACTGCATCGTTTAATAGGCCTAAAGTACTACTACATTATCTACTACATCGTCTAATAGCCCTACAGTACTACTACATTATCTACTGCATCGTCTAATAGGCCTACAGTACTACTACATTATCTATTGCATCGTCTTATAGGCCTACAGTACTACTACACTCTCTATTGCATCGTCTAATAGCCCTACAGTACTACTACATTATCTACCGCATCGTCTAATAGGCCTACAGTACTACTACATTATCTACTGCATCGTCTAATAGCCCTACAGTACTACTATATTATCTACTGCATCGTCTAATAGCCCTACAGTACTACTACATTATCTACTGCATCGTCTAATAGCCCTACAGTACTACTACATTATCTACTGCATCGTCTAATAGCCCTACAGTACTACTACACTCTCTATTGCATCGTCTAATAGCCCTACAGTACTACTACACTCTCTATTGCATCGTTTAACAGGCCTACAGTACTACTACATTATCTACTGCATCGTTTAATAGGCCTACAGTACTACTACATTATCTACTGTATCGTCTAATAGGCCTACAGTACTACTACATTATCTACTGCATCGTCTAATAGCCCTACAGTACTACTACATTATCTACTGCATCGTCTAATAGCCCTACAGTACTACTACATTATCTACTGCATCGTCTAATAGCCCTACAGTACTACTACACTCTCTATTGCATCGTCTTATAGCCCTACAGTACTACTACATTATCTACTGCATCGTCTAATAGCCCTACAGTACTACTACACTCTCTATTGCATCGTCTTATAGCCCTACAGTACTACTACATTATCTACTGCATCGTCTAATAGCCCTACAGCCTACAGTACTACTACATTATCTACTGCATCGTCTAATAGCCCTACAGTACTACTACATTATCTACTGCATCGTCTAATAGCCCTACAGTACTACTACACTCTCTATTGCATCGTCTTATAGCCCTACAGTACTACTACATTATCTACTGCATCGTCTAATAGCCCTACAGTACTACTACACTCTCTACTGTATCGTCTAATAGCCCTACAGTACTACTACATTATCTACTGCATCGTCTAATAGGCCTACAGTACTACTACATTATCTATTGCATCGTCTAATAGCCCTACAGTACTACTACATTATCTACTGCATCGTCTAATAGGCCTACAGTACTACTACATTATCTATTGCATCGTCTAATAGCCCTACAGTACTACTACACTCTCTATTGCATCGTTTAACAGGCCTACAGTACTACTACATTATCTACTGCATCGTCTAATAGGCCTACAGTACTACTACATTATCTACTGCATCGTCTAATAGCCCTACAGTACTACTACACTCTCTATTGCATCGTCTAATAGCCCTACAGTACTACTACATTATCTACTGTATCGTCTAATAGCCCTACAGTACTACTACACTCTCTATTGCATCGTCTAATAGCCCTACAGTACTACTACATTATCTACTGTATCGTCTAATAGCCCTACAGTACTACTACATTATCTACTGCATCGTCTAATAGCACTACAGTACTACTACACTCTCTATTGTATCGTCTAATAGCCCTACAGTACTACTACACTCTCTATTGCATCGTCTTATAGCCCTACAGTACTACTACATTATCTACTGTATCGTCTAATAGCCCTACAGTACTACTACACTCTCTATTGCATCGTCTAATAGCCCTACAGTACTACTACATTATCTACTGCATCGTCTAATAGCCCTACAGTACTACTACATTATCTACTGCATCGTCTAATAGGCCTACAGTACTACTACATTATCTATTGCATCGTCTAATAGCCCTACAGTACTACTACACTCTCTATTGCATCGTTTAACAGGCCTACAGTACTACTACATTATCTACTGCATCGTCTAATAGGCCTACAGTACTACTACATTATCTATTGCATCGTCTAATAGCCCTACAGTACTACTACATTATCTACTGTATCGTCTAATAGCCCTACAGTACTACTACATTATCTACTGCATCGTTTAATAGCCCTACAGTACTACTACATTATCTACTGCATCGTTTAATAGCCCTACAGTACTACTACACTCTCTATTGCATCGTCTAATAGCCCTACAGTACTACTACATTATCTACTGCATCGTCTAATAGCACTACAGTACTACTACACTCTCTATTGCATCGTCTAATAGCCCTACAGTACTACTACATTATCTACTGTATCGTCTAATAGCCCTACAGTACTACTACACTCTCTATTGCATCGTCTAATAGCCCTACAGTACTACTACATTATCTACTGCATCGTCTAATAGCACTACAGTACTACTACACTCTCTATTGTATCGTCTAATAGCCCTACAGTACTACTACATTATCTACTGCATCGTCTAATAGCCCTACAGTACTACTACATTATCTACTGCATCGTCTAATAGCCCTACAGTACTACTACATTATCTACTGCATCGTCTAATAGCCCTACAGTACTACTACATTATCTATTGCATCGTCTAATAGGCCTACAGTACTACTACATTATCTACTGCATCGTCTAATAGGCCTACAGTACTACTACATTATCTACTGCATCGTCTAATAGCCCTACAGTACTACTACATTATCTACTGCATCGTCTAATAGCCCTACAGTACTACTACATTATCTACTTCATCGTCTAATAGGCCTACAGTACT
>JAUCBJ010005961.1:0-42500 GCA_032718475.1 Nemertoderma westbladi | reverse complement strand
GCGGAATGTCAAAAGATCTCTACCAGCAAGTGAAACTCGTTGAGGCGCGGGTGGCCTTGGGTAATGCTGGTCACCAGGAAGCCAGAAATAGTACCTGCTTCCCAAATAGCACTGTTTGCTCGCTGGACTACTCCGATCCTGATATAGCTGAAACGATACTGATCTACAGTTTCATTCCAACTTATAGCATCACGCTACTTTTGGTCCCTCAGATTGCCATGATAATGAAATCGTTGCAGCGGGAACCAGAAAGACGCAGCCACATTAAGAAACTGGTTAACATCATTCATGTATACTTGGCTATTTGGATTCCCATCAAAGTGTTAGAATACATGGGTGGATATTCACGCTCGGGGTATCAAAGTAAAGACAGTTACGGATTGGAGATGTTTGAAGTTATTCTGTGCATGTCCTATCACATTAATCTACCACATCTATGCTGTAAGTATCTGAACTCACTCGAAAACAAGACGGCTAATTTCGCTACCGCCATTTACGGACGAACCGCGAACGTGAAACAGTTAAACCGACTTTCTGCGACCAAAAACGACGCAACAGAAGAAGTTAGAAGTGTTGATGAGAAGTCGGAAGATGGGAGCCTTTCTGAGTCGAAGGCAGGAGAAGGGGGGATTAAGGTACCCCGCAGGCTGACCATCCAACACGCGGATGGCTACCATAGATTAGACTGGCTAGGTGACCTCGAAGAAACTGGACCAGATCCCAACGAACCAGAAGAAGAAATTGAAGGGGAAGCTGAGGAATGGTTCCAGCCAACCGAAGTCAAGAAGTTCCTCATTGCCTCGTCACCTCGGAGTCACGGAGCGATTGAGCGAGAGGCTAAGCGGCAGATGCACAAATATCAAGGGAAACTGGCCGCCCCTAAGAAAGTAGATCCCGCGAAATTCATGGAAGACGTGGAGAAGAAAGAGAGAAGAGTTGCCTATCATAAGTGGATGATGGCCTGGGATTCCCTCAAGGCCAAGGCAACAGGTACGGATGATAAAAGAAATGACGACTTAAGTTCTTTTGCAGAAGAAGATGATAAAAACCTTGACGGGCTATTTTTGTCCAGGATACAATCTCCCATTCATATAATAGTAGATGATGTTGATACAAATTCAAAGGATGATGATGTTGATACCAAATCGAATAAAGAATCGATGAACAGTTAATATATTATCAAACTTTGTAAATCCCCGTCCGACGCCCGTACAGCCGTACTTAACATCCAACCAACATAATATTTATTTCTTAACGTAAATTATATTAAAAAATTATTACAAATACATTATTACATATCCTGATCATTACATATCCTGATCATTACATATCCTGATCATTATTACATATCCTGATCATTACGTGAAGTAATGATCAGCTTCAAGTACCATTTCTGCTTCAGGTATGTTTTCAGCATGAGGTCCCGTTTATTAAAGGTACGGCACCCTACGCGGATTTAAAATCAGTAAGCAGTACAATTTTTAAGTTTATTTTCACAGGACCTACGTACAAATAACTCTTTATTAAGGCCTGTTTACACGTGGCAACTTTTAGAGCAACTTTCTCGGCAACTAGCAACTTTTTTTGGAGCAACTTAATTTAACGCTGTTTACACGTGGCAACTTTACCAGCAACTTGGCCGGCAACTTTTAGAGTAACTTGGCTAGTTTGACTGTAAAATAGTGGGTCATTTTATCTACTAGCTAGTTTTTGATAATTTTATTTGATTATCCCGCTTTAATTCGTCAACGCAAATTCCTTTAAGTTGCCGTAAAAGTTGAGCAACTTTTACAGCAACTTTTTTACGTGTTTACACGGAGCAACTTGATCGGCAACCTGGGTTGCTCTACAAGTTGCCGAGAAAGTTGCTCTAAAAGTTGCCACGTGTAAACAGGCCTTTAGACAGAAAACGAAAAATGCTTTTTTGCGACGAAATAAGTTTTTTGCAAATCCTAAATTAATTCCACAAAATTCCCTTTCACTCTCAACTTATTGTTGTTTCAGCTTTCCTTGCTCTCAGTAAACTATTAATTGAACTTCGCTCCCATGTCATGCCAGGTAGACTCCCGCCGTCGCCATGTGAGTTAAGTGTCGAATAGTACATAAAGAACGCCAACTTAACACTGTACAGCTAGCTGTAGGCGTAAAGGCCATGATACACCACAGGAGCGGCGAGCGGCAGCAGCGGGCGGCCGCGGCGAGCGGCCGATGTGAGCGGCGACTTTTAGTATGATACACTTAATAGGAGCGGCGAGCGGCAGCAGCCATTTGTGGTGTATCATCACCCATAGAAAATAATGTGTTCTATTTTTCAAAAGTGGCCGCTCGCCGCTGCCGCTCGCCGCTCCTGTTGTGTATCATGGCCTTAAGCCTGTTGTAATATAAAAACGCAAGGACTTCTAGAATATAGTATTTATTAATTATAAAATTTTTATTCGAATTGAATTGGATTTATTCAAATTTTAATTTTTAGTAAAAGTTAATTAATTAATTAATTAATTCTAGAAGTGCTTGAAAAATGCAACATTGTAGACTGGCATCGGCTAACTGCACTGAGGAATGGAGTACAACCGTACCAGCACAAGCTATAGGAATTAAAGGTAACTTTTTATCCTACTTTTAAACTGTCATTTTTAGGAATAAAAGCCAAAGCATTCCGCCAATTTTTGGAATAGAAGTAGCTAGATAGAAGTAAATCCCGTTTAATTGAAAGAAAAAGTATAATCGTTTTTACCTGGAACGTAAGCAATGTTCTGGAAAAAATAATCGCATTTATCTTTTTAATTTGCAATTTATTCGTGTGTAAAGTGGTTTTCGGGTTAGTTGACTACCATCAATGGGCAATAAACACGTTCATGGGGCCTTCGCGCAGCACGAGTCTCAGTTATGTGATACAAATTAAAATAGAGCAATTAAATTACAAAATCTTTGTTTAGGGAATTTAACCAAAGCGCCAATAAATCAAAGAAGAGGGGAAATATCGGTACTGAAATATTAATTTATCACGTCAAAGCCTCAACGAAATTATTTAGCTAATTATTATTCTAAAGCTCAGCCAATAATTTTGCGAGATGAACACGTTCGTGGGGCCTTTGCGCAGCACGAGGCTCAGTTATGATATACAGATTAATATTGAGCAATTCTACAGTATCACAAACTCAGTATTTAAGAAATTTAACCAAGAGTATAACCAAGAGTAGTACTGTATTTGATTAGAATATATAATTCAGCAGTCACTCCTACCGAATATCCGATGAATCTGATGGTTGGTTCTATAATTACAGCTACTTCTACGTTTCTGTCAATTCGCCACCTAGCGGCAGACAGATGAAGTACAGAAGTATGTTTCTCTGTAGAATTTCTAAACTTTTTATAGACTACATATGTACCAAGTTTGGTTCAATTTCATCAAAGATTGACCGACTTATTGGCGTTCAAACATTTCCGACGACAACGACAACGACAACGACAAAGGACGGTTCACTAATTGTAGTGCTATGCTAAGGCTCACCTGGACTTCGTGGCTCGCCCCACAATATGCAAGCTGGCACATTAGTCTGGCTAAACTGTGGTAAGGTGGGACTATAGTTGGACTGGTTCCCAGCTAGGCAATAGCAAGCACGCCATGAAATGGGGGAGCTGGAAGTATAGGGTGTGGAGAGACGGGGAATTGTGTAAGTTAATTACGTTAATTTCCAAAAGGGCAAGCATAAAAATGCTTTTTTTACCCAATCAACTTAATTTACTAATTAACAGTTTTAACTTAGCTTCTCGAAGACCACACGCAAATTCAACTAGGAAAATTTATACACTTTTGTCAAACAACATGTGTGGACTAAGCTTTGTAAGATCTCATAGAGGATTGGCTGAGTTATTAGTGTTTAAAATTTGACACGACAGAACAACAGACACCGATTGAGTTAGTGGTACCCGTATGCTATGGTTGCTTACATTCGTGGCTCGCCCCACAAACTAAATGTAAATATTTGTGATAAAAAGAGATCAGTCTATTATTTCTAATACATTATTGGATATAGGACACGTTATTCCCAAAACCGGGGGGGGGGGGGGGGGGGGTAGATGAGTTGGTACTCAGTGTATTAAAATGAGTACCAGTTAAATAACTGGGAGCAAATCATGGGATAGGAGTAGCGCCCACCCCTACCCTCGGGTAGCAGCTATCGAAAGAGGAGCCTTCGGGTCGCCTCCGGCTTCGGCCGACTGTTTGCTTGCTTGGATTCCCAAAACATAGCTGAAAATCAGGATAACACATTTCCATCCTGGGTTTACGTTGGAACACAAAACAACGTGGAGCGACTTACATTGATATTGAGTCTCTGTCTATAACATTTACGGGGTGACTGTAAGGCAGCTTATAGAGTCTGTGGACGAGGTATCTGTGTAGGTTGTCCAGGTTGTAGTTCTCGCGAGTCGAGGTGTAGAAGAGTGCGGCTCCTACCCGCAAACAGAAACGTCGGAGATGCAGCTGGATAAAATCAAAGTGTTCTTCTCTATACTCCGAATCCTTCTCTAGAGAATCCATAGCATCCGACTACAAAAATAAAACAACTATTAAACAAAACAGAATAAAAATAAAAGTCATCCTGAAAAAGAGCAGGGATATCGTCTATCTAAGGTGTCAACGCTATACCAAACGGTACCAAATCATGTAATCGGTGTTCCTGAATATGGTTTATTCTTTTTGTTAGAAAACCAACCGCAACATTATCGTGCAGATATCCCGTCTGATAAAAAATGGTAGAACCGTTCTACTTTCAAAAAATGATAATGTATGTTATCACGTGACCTAGAGACCATAAATGTTCCATTTTCTTGGGCTGAAGGAGACGACGACCGTACTCGAAAAAGATTCATTTTACTCTCAATTATTAGGTTGCATAATGATATGACTTTATAGACACGTAATTGACGATATATGACATTCAAGGGAAGATTATCTCATCCTTTATCATCTGTGGCATGAACACGACGTATTCCTCCTACAAGAAGGCAGGATTACGAGTAGTTTTGTTTGATACATTGATTGATACGTTAACATATTGATTCAATGCGTTAATAATACATCTCCCGTCGTCAAGTAATGCTTCAAGTTTCGAACTACAGATTGTTCGGTTGACGTTGACTACATCGCATGATTCCAACAGGAAGGTCGTGATTTCGAGCACAGTGTTAGAGAGCTGTCATAAAATTCTTAGGTTAATTCTAAGAAACAAATCTCATATCCCACACAGTGGTGTATCTGGCTTCTGCAGAATAGAGGAACACTTAATGGTTGAATAATTAGAGTACTCTATATTGGCAATAAGGGTTGTACCGTTGTAAACCTCCCTGCCATATAGGTAACTGCAAAGAGAGAGGACATTCGGTGATTCGCGTTTCACATTCACCAATGACTTCTCCTTACGTACTTCATAGTGTACCATAGGGCTCATATCTATAAAACGACTTGTAGTGTAAAATATAGTGAATACTACGAGATAAATAGCCATGAAGTAAAGTTATTCAAAAAGGTTACTAATCATATAACATTAGAATTTTCTTTAAGTCATTCATTGCTGTCAGTAAAAAATATTTACAAAAATATAGTCACAAGAAAGCACGAACATAAATAAGTAAGGCATAATACAATTTTGAGGAATATAAAAACACAGTACAGTATAATTCATTAATGTTGTAGAGAGAACATGTTTATAATTGTTAAATGCTAGAAAATAATCGTAATTAATGGTAGTTGCTACCAACACTACCCGATTAAGATCATGGGAGCACGGTAGATCGATATATGCCCATCCGTTGGTCTCTAGAATGCTGTCCGATTTGTTTGAGTTCCTGGTTGATAGTTTCGAGGTCGCGGAAATGTTCCCGAGTCTGTATTATCTGATCTCGACGCCATTTATCCCGGTTTAGATGCTGATATCCCCTCTCCTCCACCTCGTCTCTACGCCGGTTCCAGTAGTCCCGTACTTTGGACTGTCTGGCAGCTCTCGCCTCCTCCTGCATCCGTTTGTTCCCCTCGACACGCATCTGCTCCCAGTCCTTGTATCCCCTTAGACGATCCCTCGCAGCTTCAGCTCTTCCCTCCATCCGCGCCGCTTCTTGCTCCATTTTATCCCGCCACCGATCCGCCAATGACGCGGAAACTGCTCGCTTCCCCTCCTCAGCTGAACTAATTTTCTCCCGATTGTATTTCTCTCTGGCGATTTCGAAATCTAAATATTTCCTCATCCGCCCTCTATGGTGTTCATCTCTCTCCTGCTGCAGTTTACCAGCCTCATCAACCTGGGCCTGCCATTCTTTATTTCGTTCTAGAACTTTTTGTCGACGAATATCGAAGTTTTGTTGTTCCAACTGATCAGCCGTAAGAGGGGGGGCTCCAAACCTCCGCCATTTCGGCACCTTACTCGGTTTGTAATCGTGCTTCAATATATCGTGCAAATGATCCTTCTTACTATCTTCGGTAGCTGTTCTATAGTAGTCGACGCGATTAAACGTCCCGTCTGTGTTCACATATCCGCCTGGGAACCCCGAATCAAAGGTCTCCCTTTCTTTGATACATCGGTAACAATTCTCGGCATCGACACCGTTTTCGACTGAGGTCGAAGGAGGCTGTATTGGAGCATCGGGTGGCACCTCCACTGGATCATCCCCAACATCGTCGTCGATGGCCTCCTCAACCGGTTCCACAGGGTCCTCTGGTGCTCCGGGATGATGGTACGACCCCTTGATAGCACGCGGTTGCGCGTAGTGCCGCGGAGGGGCGCTGTATAGACGCCAGTACCTCCAGGGAGGCCGCTCCTCTGGTATGCGGTTCTTCATATGTCGATAAAAGAGGCTGGAATCGGTTCCTACCCCTACCGTCTTTGTCGCAGGTTCATGGAGGTAGTCCAAAATATCATCAGCTTCTTTACCCTCATCCTGAAGCCTTAGTTCTTCATCTGTTACTTGACTCATAACTTTATCATTGAGTTCATCTTTAGTCATTCCGACACTTTCTATAAAGTCAGCGTCATATTGTTTCGACTTTTCCTTTGCGGTTAACGACGCGGCATTGATGTCGCTAGCTTTCACAAAGGTTTCGCGTTCAGGGACAATGTAGGTCGGATGGTGATGGTAGTGGGGTGGGTAAGGAGGGTAGTAGTAAGGGCTATACAAAGGTGGGTAGCTATATGGATAATAATGTGGTACCCTCGGGTAACTAACTTTAGGAACCAATCGCTCTAATTCAGGTACATCCACCACTGTAGGTAGTCTGTCAATCTTCTTCACCGTTTCATAAGCGTCTTCCGGGTACCCCGGCTTGGAAATGAGACCGCGTCTTGCCGCGTATGGTAATTGTAATTCTTCTTTGACACGTTGGTACTGAGCATAAGGGATTCTAACGGCTACACCGTGGTTAACATCTGCAGTCTTCCCGTTAGTAAAGGCGACAGTTATACGATCTGCTTCCACATGCTCATACTCACCGCGTTGCTCCTTACCTGTAACCACTATCCCAGGTGCGTACCGCGCACCACCCTTCTCACACGGCGCTAATACAGTATCACCTTCGTTGATAGGATGACGCAAAGCATCAACGTGCGAGATAATATCAGCAATTACGGTGTCCTGAACTTTGAAATGTTCCGATTTCCCAGAACTACGAGATTTTAAATCGTCGTCGAATTCAACAAGGAATTTATTTTCCGAGGCTCTGCTGCAAATAATCGCTTTGTAGAAATACCCATCGGTCTCACGTCTAGCCAGCACTTTAGCACCTTGGATTAGCGCGCCAGCTGTTGGAGTTAACTCAGACAGACCAGCCTCATCCTCCAACCAACGCTTTAGGTATGGGCGTTCCGCACGCCATGCGTGCGCGGGCAGTACACCGGGATACAAGGCACGGCCACGTATGTTATATGGAGGCATCATATAGTCCGAGTATATATCCTCCATTAGAGGCCCGCCCGCAACGTAAGGGTTATCATCCAGACGGGTGGTGATGGTAGAAGCTTTGTAAGGATCAACAGCAGCTTGTGGTTGAACAATGAGAGGATCCAAAGTATCTAAATACCTTGCGGCTGTGTAAATATGTTCTGCCTTCTCTACAGCCCCATCAAAGGTTAAGACTATAGCCGTGAGACTACCTCCCGTCTCAACAGCAAGGCTCACTAAAAATTCCTGAGCCGACGAATCTATCTTTCCGCCATGAACCAAGTAGAAGGCGTGAATGGGTCTGCCCTGGGAGGCAATACCCGCGTGGCGACGTATATCGAGGGAATTCTCCCCAGGTAAACCGTCTGTTACTAGGTAAACGGCGTCTGTGTCTTGGTCGGAGAACGCAGTCATCAAGGCGCCTAACATATTGGAGGGGCCGGTATGTGTTGTTAGCTTCTTGAGCCACGGGGCGGCTGACGTTACTGTGTGCGGAGTACACCGGACCATTCGATCCGACCAGGATTTAACGTCGGATGAGAACTCTATTATGTTGAACATCGTATCTTTCTCCTTATAGGATCGTTGTAACAACGCTTCTAATATGTGTTCCTTGACTACACTTATTGTGAGATACATTGACCCTGAAGTATCAACAACGAAGGCGATATTCCGCTCGCGAAACGCACCGAACATTGTGCGGATCCCTTTCATCTCCAACGCTTCACTCTCGTGCATTTTGATATACCAGAATTATTACAGTGAATTAAAAGTATTTCACTCAAAACCGCCCAACTGCTGCCTACTACTACTTCACTCTAGCTGCTTGGAAAAATAATTACCAACAGTTTGACAACGGTAACAACTACCAGGTTGTGTTGTGTATATCCGTTGCTAAGGATACTAATTCCATGACAATCCAATCAGTTGATACTAGAAATTCACAAGTTCGATAATTGTTGCCTTTGTTGGCGCGTGGATACAAAATTTTAATGAGGCGAGTTTAAAATAATTATTTGCCAAATATATTGTGAGGCAAAGTATAGTGCAATTAAACTAATTATTTTAAGTGACTGGGTGGCACCTAAACTTAACTAAAATTTTCAAACAACTCTTTTATTTATCTAAGATGCTATTCTACATGACAGGTCAGAAAAAAATTGTATATATTTAATGTATCTATTTAATATTAGTTAATACTTGTCTAGTTAACAATAAAAAAAACTTGGTTGCGCTTAAAACCCTAAAGGCCTGTTTACACGTTTAGAGCAACTATCTCGTCAACTTTTTTTGGAGCAACTTAATTTAATCGCTGTTTACACGTGGCAACTTGACCAGCAACTTGACCGGCAACTTTTAGAGCAACTTGGCTAGTTTGACTGTAAAATAGTGGGTCATTTTATCTACTAGCTAGTTTTTGATAATTTAATTTGATTAGTCCGCTTTAATTCGCCAACGCTAATTCCTTCAAGTTGCCGTAAAAGTTGAGCAACTTTTGCGGCATCTTTTTTACGTGTTTACACGGAGAAACTTGATCGGCAACCTGGGTTGCTCTACAAGTTGCCGAGAAAGTTGCTCTAAAGTTGCCACGTGTAAACAGGCCTTAACCCTATTACCACTGGGGGGGGGGGGGGGGGGGGGGGGGGATCGGCCCCTTCCTAGTTTTTAATTGCTGTATCTATGCAACCACATTATGTACCAGCCCAATTTTTTACGAGAATTAGTCAAATTTAATGGCGCATCTTTTGCAAAAAACGGCGTTGCAATTAGATTTCAACTTTTCGATGTGGGTGCCACCTCAAAATTTGGTCCCCAGCAGAATTTTTTTTGAAATTTTCGAATTTTACAAGGTCATTTGTGAGTTAGTAATTCTTTATGTTGGGGCTTTTTTTTATTGATTCTGATTCGTATGGAGCACTCTACTACTCTATATAAGTATGTAAGGGAAGTGGTACGTCATTTTTGGTGCACTAAAATTAGGGCGTGGCACTTCAAATTTTCAAAATTGCAATATTCGTTAAATACTCCGAAGTTTTGATTTCAACGCATTTTTATGGGTTTTCTGGCCCGCTTAATCGATTGAAAGTAATATAGAAGACTCAATTCTTAGTGGTACATCATTTTTGGTGCACCAAAATTAGGGCGTGGCAAGTAGGCTTACTTCAAATTTTCAAAATTACGATATTCAGAAAATACCACAAGGTTTTCATTTCAACCCATTTTTATAGGTTATCTGGACCGCTGATCGATTGAAAGTAATATTGAAGCTTCAAGTCTTAGTGGTACGTCATTATTGGTACACCACAATTAGGGCGTGGTACTTTTTCAAAATTTGAATAAGTGCCACTCCCTAATTTTGGTGCACCAAAAATGCCGAACCACTAAGTCTTCAGGCTTCGATAATATTTTCAATCGATTCAGCGGTCCAGAAAACCTATAAAAACGCGTTGAAATCAAAAGATGGGGGTATTTTCCGAATATCGTATTTTTCAAAATTTGAAGTGCCACGCCCACTTCTTAGGTGCACGAAAAATAGCATCCAGTTCAATTTTAGGAAATGGAATATAATCACATTCGATTCAGCGTAGTGAAAAACCTACTAATGCTAGCCAACAATGCCACACTATCAGTTTTTAGAATATCAAAAAAATGTATATTTTGTCCTGGGACTACTTCTATTTTTCATGAAAATTATTATACCCACCTTATGAAATTTTCATTTTTTTGGATTTGAAAATGTTCTTCGATAATTTTTTCACCTACAGCCCAAATTTCGTAGGATTTTATTGGATGATTACAAAAATACAGTGGGGGGCCGAATCGACCCCCGCCAGTGCTGCTAATGGTCTAAACACCCCAGTGGTAATAGGGTTAAGGCTTTTACAGTTTTGAATCTAATCACATGAGAATTTTTTTATTTTGTTTTTTATATGATAGATTAAATGTGGGTCAACGTAACTATCAGGCGAAATTTTACGAAAATAATTCTGCACCGCTAGGTGACCCTGCAAATTTATGCGAATTTTTTAGTTTTTATAAATAGTACTAAATTTTATTAACAAAAAATTTCAAAAATTTTTCTGATAATTTTATGCAGGGTGGCTATGTAGACAGACACCCACATAAATTTTCAGACTAATTGCTCAAAAATTGTAGAAGTAGTAGAGTTTTGAAGTTGACAATTTCATAAGATGAAATGAGTTTTGAAGTTGACAATTTCATAAGATGAAATGAAACTAACTCTCTTTCAAATATCATGCAGTCTCGTCTCATAAGATTTATATAAATTTTTTATTTTTGGAGGGGGGGGGGGGGGGGGGGGGGGGGGTAACTGAATAACGACACTATATTCCAGGACATGGTGTATTTATTATAAACCAAAAAAGAAAGAACATTTCTATAGTTGAGTTTTAGCGACTACACAAATTCAGGTAAGCTCATTGTGCTCAAACATAAATACTATATATAAAACTGTTTCTACAAAATATATATAAAATAAGATTGCAATGTTAAATGAAATTATACTAGGATGTCACCGCAGTGAAACAAGAAACACCTAAGGTTTTAGAACGCAAATCAATACACCAACTTTTTAAAAATATGATTTGGCAAACAAATTTGACAGATAATTTTTTCGCTAAATAACGATAAGATAAAGGGAATGCTAGTGATACGTAAAACTAACAACATTTTACAGGAAGAAACAAACAATGTCAATGTATAAGACTAGAACAATATTGGGTGTAACAGAGGGAGCATGGAAGTCCTATATCGTATCTTGATATTTGACTTGACTATTATATTGAAATAAACAATCAGTTGTTGTTAATGAAATGATAAACATGATGAACTACTACTATATTCATTAAAAAATTAACCTAAAGATTATATCATCTCCAAGCTATTAATGTACATATACCGAGAGAACGCGATATACAGCCAACGAAACCAAACCATTTGACTCTTATAGAGCAGCATGGCACGTTGCGTGCGAACTGTTGAGCCGGGAGGCGAAACAAACAGTTGCTGATTGTAGGCCTTGCAGTCCGCTACCGATAGCAATATGTCGAAGAACCAGCGGTATTTGCGGGAGAGATTAACGGTGGTGAGTCTGTAAGCGGTGCAATGTCGCGGTAACTCCAACCCGCGTTGCAACCGAACCACCGCGTCGTGGAGCGAGACGTGATTGGCGTGTCCCGATACCCCGCGCCGATCGAACGTAACGACGACATCCGGAACGATTTCGTCGACGTGGTACTTTATATTAGCGGTTAGAACGTCGACGTCCCACTTTGTGCCGGGATCGTCCGGGAGCTGTCGGTGGTCGATTATCGCAGCCGATTTCGCCGGGAAGCCCATCGCGAGCCACGAGCGATTAAACTCCTTTACGCGCGTCGCCCCTTCGCCGTAGAAGTCACCCGTAGTTACGCAGATTAAACGAACCTGCCAGCCGGCATCTCGCAGCCCATGGAGTGTAGGACCGAAGAACATTACTTCGTCGTCGGGATGAGCTACGATAACCAACGCAGTGCCGGGGATTCGTTTAATCGTAAAGTTTAATCGGAGAGGGAAGTAGGCGCAGACAACGTAGAGAATGATGGCGGCTAGTATGTAGGCGAGAAGGTAGATGGCGACGAGAATGGGGAGGAACCAGGCCCAGGATAACTGGGAGCTGGGGGCTTCCTCTGGTAGGTCCCAACCAATCAGACGCACGTATACAATACGCGTGAGCCAATCAATTAGCCACATGGTAATCAATCAAAATAGTAACTATATAAGTAAGACAACGAATAACTGAGAAAATCAAATTAAATGTATACTCAAGGTTATGGTTATATAATATCCATTACGCTCTTCTAAGCATAAATCTTAAGCTTAAAGGTCAAATAAATTAATTCAAAAGATACGATATTTTTTGGAATATTATATTTTAAGTTATTATTACCGGAAGGAAATAAGTAATGTATGGGGGGGGGGGGGGGGGGGGGGGGGTTGATATAGATAGTATTGATATAAAATTAAGACTGCATATAAAGCTTTCTACTCCGCGCGTTCAATAATCGATCCACCAGTAGGACCACTAAATCCATCTCGGCATTAAGTAATATTTTATAGTTTATTAAAATAAATATTTACGAGTAAATTATACTTTATAGTTAATAGATATTAGTTAGTATAATATACATATCAGTTTACTTCCTCATGCATCCGGTGGTATACTAATCTATTGGGCATTATTGCTTGTCTGTGAGAAAAACCAGGTTTTAAGGTATAACACTTTTTAACTTGCTAAGCAATGCAACCACAAATATAATAATTCGATATTTACGAATTTCATAAATATAACAATAGAAATAGAAGAATGACAAGAAAAGTAATAGAAACACATTACACCGGCATTAAGTTTAATCTTATGGATCGTTTACCGATATTGAAAATATGATACAGGAAAAATTTATTATTTCAACGCAACAATAAATAGGTATTTGGGAAAAAATGAATAAACAAACATTAGTTTATTGTTTATGACTAAGAATCTTATTATTTCTCTAAGAATTTAACCAGACGACTTAATTCACCCCCTAAGTTTATCAATATAGATATAGTACAAGGACACCAGCCGGCGATGATTATAATTTTTAGGAGCCTCTATTGGCTGACTAACATCGTATGCTAGTTAGTACTACGTTACTACAGTAGGTACTTAACTACCAACACTTTATAGCAATCGTACAGTGGTATGGTTAGCTTAAATAATAATAATAATACATAATAGATACCGACAACTAACTACATAATAACCGCTCTCGTTCTGCACGCTAAGCGATAAGGATTCGATTGTTACTGGCTCGCACGACGCCCAGTCAAATAGACTTAAAAAAATTGCTGGAGTTGCGCATGCGCATATATTCATTAGCACTCGACTGCATTTATTGGTAGTACTGATATATAGACTCTAATAGGGACCGGATTGCTGGTTGGTCGTCATTGATAGTCAACTAGTACGTCCTTAAGATGCTCATTAGTAACCTTAACATTAGTCCTCCGGGAGGATTTCTTCTTGAGTTTGGGCTGGGCGGTCTTGGGCCGGGAATCTTGCATGCTTGTGAGTCCGTGTTTCTCGAGGTATTCGGTAATGTAACCCTCGTCCAGTGCGTCTACCGTCGCCGACCTCCACAGTCTGATAACCTCATCGGAAACACACAGATCGCACGACTTATCGTTGTAGAAGAGAACTTTCTTTTTATCCCCGCTCCTCTGCACAGTAACCACAGAGTCCCCTAATAACCGCATTACTTTCTCAACCTTGGGTACACTTTCTTCCACATCGTCGTATAAGATCCCTCCCTTGCCTCGCATATCGTACTTCTCTAAGAGTCTACGCAAACTCTTACTATCCTTACAAGGCAACGGAGGTTTAAACTTAAATTTAGTCTGTCCATCTTCCTCCAATACCTCGAGTTTTGGGTTATTAACCATGGCCTCGGTCTGTAGCCACTGTCTGACCCTAACCGGTAGCTCAACCTGCTGAGTCTCGTCCAGGATTTCCTCGAGGTTCAACGGGTACGAATCGCCCTGTTTGTGCCGACTCCGCATGTGACTCACGATTTTCGCGAGTATGCTAAACTTATAGGAACTGGAGGCTTTCATCGACTTGTAATAGTCCGGATCCTGACTGACTTTAAAAGAAAAAGAACCGCTCTGCGCCGGTCGCTTTTTGAGCGGTTGAGACGTTGATTTAGCGATGACAACATCTTCCTTCTTCGGTCTACGTTCCACCGTAGGCAGCGACAACGCTCGCTTAGTGAACGCCTGGTGTTCCCTGAGTAAGGCAGGATCCATCGATGGTTATAAACCGGGGTAATTCAGTAATATCTGAATATATAATCAACAGATCTACACTGCAATACTGGACGCTGGAACCTGTAACTGTACCTGGTATTACTGTATTAGTATAGCCTAGGCCTAGCAGGAAATAAAAACACCCGTTGCCAGTTCCAGAGTTCAGCAATTTGCTGTCTTGCCAAACCTAGTTCTGTATTTCAGTAGTTCAATAGTTAGGGTACCGGTACTATACTGCTATAGCGCTATAGGCCCTACAGCTATAGGCTTAGCCTAATTTAATAAATAAAAATCAGATTAGGCATGCCTATACAAGTATACCTGATACCGATACCGAAGGCATACCCAGCTACCTGCTGAACGGTACCTACTAATTCCGGTAATTCAGTAATTGAGTAACTCAAACTGCTGAACTGTGGAGTGGGGTGTAATTCCCCACAACCCCCCATCACCCATCAGCCAATAGTCAATAAAGCCGTTACAGCCGTGCCTCACCAGGTGACCATACACCATACCATACTGCCATAATTGTTTCGATTTCACAGGAATCTTAACATTCTGTAGGTACTTTTAGCTTCTTGCATGCCACATGTATACCAGAGTGCTGAGAAACCAGGCTTCACTACTACAGTACTAGCCTCCCTGAACTACCGGTACCGGAACTGCGGTGTCATAGAGGAGTTGGTCCCCCGCAGATGCAGTCCACCAGGGCCAGATTTGCTAGTGAATTTAGTCCCCCGGACCAAGCAAAATCTTCAAGCAGATTTGGTATTTAGCGGATTTTGTCCCACAAATAATTTTATTGTTGTCAGATGGTTTAATTATGGCCAGGCAGTTTAGTTTGGGGGTTCAACATGATTAAGTCTCAATACAAGGACATCATTAAAAACTATAAAGTAATCAAAGGATTTGTGCAGTATCAGTAATTTTTGTTAAATTCGGGGTAAAAATCAAAGTCTTATCACCCCACTTAGTGGGTCGCCCGGGCCCCTTGCTTGCCCCCCCCCCCCCCCCCCCCCCCCCTCCCTAATCCGGACTTGCGCCACAAGAGTGTCGTTCGAGCAATGAAACGTGAAATGTTACAAGTTATAGACAGCCAAATCAGCCAACGAGTATTACGCACGGCCAAATAACGTTACATATTTAAGTATCTGATTACCAATAATTCGCAGAAATCTAGATAGTCAACATATCTCAATGCATGAAATCAACCGTGAGAGAATTTATAATTTGTAGCAAGATTGTCAACGATTACACAAGGAATTACAATCAATGGCACGTACTAATCTATTCCTTGGATCCCATGGAACGATTTGCTGATGTAATTCTGGGTACCAATTTCCAACCAATGGTATCAATTGAGTCCCATAACTAGTGTACATCAAGTACCCGCTTACGTCATGATAAGGGCAATTCTGGAAATAAGCGGATTCCACGGCGACCTGGCCATGTATTTAAAGACAAGACAGGAAAGATAAATTATTCACTGTGCACTCCTATTTATTAATTTTGTACTATATTGGTACTAAAGCTTTTAGACTTTAGGCATTCCCATTCAGAAAGCATTGTACTTATTCTGGCTTAGTGGTTTGTGTTGTCAAAGACGTGTAGAGAATCAGTGGACGGACAAGGGAGTGGGTGAGAAGAATCACCCCTAGAGGGAGTAAGGCAAAGCACAACCCCCCACCCTTTCCCCAAAAAACAAGACTACTAGGCATCATTTGGCACGCACGATGTAAATCTGTACCATTTCAGAAAATAGGGAAAGCACTTCATCAAGGCGTGCACTGCATGCATAGGTGATAGACCTGCCCTGCGGTGCAATGACGGCAGATCCAGAAATTAAGCTGCACAAAAACCTCAGCGATCAGCCATATATATGTGCGGTTGGATGCAATCTTCGCCCTCGGGAAATCTTCGCCGCATCCAATCTTCTCCCGCGTCCAACCTTCGCCCGATTGGGGGAAAGGAGCAGGTTACAGAAACGACATTATCTAACCAAAACAATAAACGATGTTGTTAACACTCATTATGAGGGCAAATATTGCTCTGGGCGAAGATTGGACGCGGGCGAAGCTTTCTTGCGGGCAAAGTTTGCTGCGTACCATCTGTGCCACAAGTAGCTGGTGGCTTCGCTTGTGTTTATGTTGGTATATGTAGTGGTGAATTTAAGTTTGATTTTACGTATTAAAATATTACGGAAGAGTGAGGACAGTGTGTGTGGGTGGGTGTATGTTATTTTTATATGAAATATTAGTACCAAATTCAGTCTCGTATGAATATGAATGTGCCAAGTATAAACTGGGGCTTCTTTTTGCCAAACCCTGATTATTTGATTCAATTCTTTGGCTCAGCTTGTTTATTCTCATTCATTCCCTGCTCTCTAAAAATTCACATTCAACAAATCGACACAAGTAATTTTAATTAATGCAACTTACAATTAATTGTTCTAATTAACCTTATAATATATTTAATAAAAATGGTTTGTGATAATTCCTGCGATTTATCAGCCCAAATATATGAAGTAGAGAAACAATTATCTATAAAAGATGACAATGATGGCGGTGGCACTTCCAAAGATGTATTTGAAAACTTGTTGGAAGTTAAAAGCAACCCGCCTAGAAAATCAATATTAATACGATCACTGACGCATCGAATAACAATACTCATAGTGCTATGTACCCTGCATTTCACAATTTCAGTTAACTATTCACTACCAGCCGCATTCTTTCCTCCAAGAGCTGTTGAGAAAGGTTTCGACGAAAGTTTGGTTGGTGTTCTTTTTGGTGTGTTTGCCGGTAGCAGGATTGTATTCTATGTCATGGTGGGTGGTGTGGCCGTGAGCTTGGGACTGAAGAACGCAGCGGCACTCGGATTCGCAGGGTCAGGTACGTATGGGAAAATTCAGTGTGAATGGGTGAAGAGTTCGATCCCTACACAGAACCATATTATGTCATTTTCTTAAATATCTACACACCCTGAATGACGCAGGAGTGCATTGACAATCTCAACTCAACTCAAACTGCAGTGATATATTTCTATTTACTTTTTAGGTGTTTGCATTGCCCTGTTCGGGTTACTAGATTTATCACCAGGTGGCACCACCTATATCGTGTTATGTTTTATCTGCCGTATCGTAGAGGGCTCCTTTTATGCGACAGCCGTTCTCTCGATGTATGGAATCGCTACAACGTTGTTCAAAGTAAGTTTATTATTACATGCTTGAAGCTATTACTATAACGTTATAAATTTATATTTCTGATTGAAAAGATAAAGAAGGCACCGTATTGAATTATGAATCATGGTACCTATACAGATCTGTGCAACATACATCAAAACTATTTTCAGTGGTGGGTATTGTAGGCGATCAAATTAGCTAAAAAGGGCAAAAAACAATTTGATCAAATTATTATACTTTATACGATTAATAAGTTGGAATTGAATGATTCTTTCTACATGGAAAATAAGGATGGTGACTGGAGACAGGGGGAGGGGGGTGGGACTGGACTGGACGCAAATCCCATCTTGGCGAATTAATATCCCTCCGCAATATTGAATTCTCAATTTAGGGAAAGGAGTAGGTTACAGTGGCACGTTATTAATTTAGCGCCAATTACTATTTTTCATTTGTTGCAGAAAGAACGAACTATAGCCCTGAGTTGCATATACAACAGCCTACATCTTGGAATGCTAACTGGGCCAACAATATGTGGAGTAATATATGAACTATCAAATTACACAACACCTTTCCTAGTGTTCGGCAGTTTGGAGGTATTACTAGCGATATATCTTCGAGTCGCTTGTCCCAACATTGAATCAGAAACAAAACCTGAAACCAAATATACTGTTATGGACGTATTGAAGGATAAAGTTGGTTTTATGTCCTTCACTATGCAGCTTTTAGTAATGGCATCTTTGGGATTTTACGAAACAACTTTCGCATTGTATCTAGAGATGTTTGAATTGGGTCCCGCTGTGATTGGACTCATCTTTCTTATAGCGCCCCTGGCGTCAGTCACTGCAAGTTTTATTTGGGGAGTTGTCATGCAAAAATTCCCGGTAATAAACCCACTTTATATAATAACTAGTGGTATGATGTTTCTTTACACCGGTATGTTATTACAAGGCCCTTTCCCGCTGTTTCATATACCACAAGATATCTCAGTAATCCTATTTGGTACTGCGATATTCGGCATTGGATATGGCAGTTGTGCCGTCCCGTATATCGAGGCTCTCTACAGAGTTTGTTTCCATCGACTACAATGGAAGGAAGTTGTCGAGAACACCGCCGTCTACTCCTATTCGATGACAATGACGGACGCAGTTGGGCTGTTTCTCGGTCCGATTATAGCCGGTCCCCTGGTCGAATACACCGGATTTCCAGTCGGTGCAGCCATCTTCGGACTCCCGCTTCCGCTCATAGCCATTAGTTATTTCATTATATTTCGCTGCCATCGTGGTAACATATTAGCTCCAAAAGGTAAAGACACCAGTGAAACCTTGCAGCTCATCGAAAGTTAAAAATAAAATCTGTGTAAATAACTTTAGATTTTCACTACATTGTGTGTGTAATTGTCTGTACTACATTGTATGTGCATCTGTGAGTAAAAAAAACTAAAAATAATTATTTTATAACAAAAGTGAAACTATTTCATGTAACGCATATAATATACATTAACTTTTTATAATCTCTTGTTTCTAATTTCTTGTATGCCAATGAGGTTATTATTAACAAAATTGATGAGGGAGTTTAAGTAACATTCAAAGCGTTGTCGCACGTTAATTACTTTACCTCGGTAACTATAAGTAGCATACAATTTTTAAATATATCAAAAATTACCAAATATTATATGGTAACTGATGTAAAAAATTATACAATACCGAGGTAAGGAATTTAATAATTTCCCCTAATGTTAGCGAAGATTTTTCACATAATAAAAGTGTGATTGCTCTATTGATTTATGTAATAATATATTTATGTTTTCGTTTAAAAACTACAAAACTTCATTATATAGAAACTGAAAAAGCAGCAAAGCCAAAAACATGCCAAAAGCTAAATGAGATCTCAAAGTGGTTTTCAACACCAGCCAGCGAAGTACATACAGGACAAAATTGAATTGATTTGGGTCAATTACTACCACTCAAATACAGTAATAGTCATGACTCAGACTATAAATAGCAAACTATAAATAAGGTATCTGGTCGGAAGAGTTGTGCCTATCTGGTCGGAAGAGTTGTGCCTATCTGGTCGGAAGAGTTGTGCCAAGGGGCGCACTCAAATAACGTAGAATCAGAAGGTTTAAGCAGATATCCCGATCAAGAAGTTAGTACACACATCGGCTTTGTAAGTTAATCCTGCTTACTACTAACACGGTAGCAGATGCACAACTTATACTGAACAAACTGGAAAGAGTCGCTAAGAAGGTTGGATTTGGATTGAATATAAATGCTACCAAAAAAGAATATCACACGACATTTAATGTTAATGGAACCAGACCAACATCGATAATAATCAACAAAAGAACCTAGTACTTCCAATAGAACGACTTCCAACACCTTGGTTCATGGCTGGGAGCGGCATAAAAGATAGGAATTCTTGTGGACGATTCTTGTGGGCGACTGGATATGACGAAGACCAAATTAAAATGGCTACTGAACTTGAGAGAAACGAAATTGCGACAACTATGGAGAATCAGCGGGAAGCCTGGAAGGACCTCAGTTCTACTGACCGAGCTCGCTCGATCTAGTAGTACTGTAGTGTACAAAAAATCAGTTTGTTGGTTCCATTCGCATGGCAACTGTACGCAGGGGGTCTTTATCATTATTCTAAGTCACCAATAGTATGCGAGCTAAGAGCTAAAAATAACATTAAGGATCTCGATTGTACTAGATTCAGCGAAATTGAAGAATAAATCGAATGAAACATTTTTTTTCCTCCTCGATCAACTTTATTTAATCTTTATTAATAAAATAAAAGTTGCATATTGCAATGATAAACAATAGCTCCAATCGCAATAACGAAATGTAATGGAAACGAAAAATAGTTAAGAGACAACACAGACACTCAGAAATAATGAGAAAATTGAAATTTGCCTTGACACGGGTGAAAAGATCGACTCTAAATGAAGACCTAACATAAAAAATATATGTAATAATTATTGCTTGAGTAGTGTGTTTAAATATAAGATAAACGTAATGACGAAAAGTAAATGCAGGGTAGCCTAATAACGAAAAACGCAAAACGAAACATTGGGCAAAGTAACGTCTTTACAATACAATTACTATTGTTTTAATAAATTACGCTCCTATGTAGGTCAGTCTAATAGCGAAAAACGCAAAACTAAATATTGGACGAAGTACATAATAGTAGTATATTAAATAGTAAATTAAATAGTAGTACGTTAAAAAACACTGTTTGTAAGAAATGAATCTTCTCCTACAATTCTAAACGAAATAAAGCGAAATTTTGCAGAAAGAATGTCCAATAGATGCTCCCTATGGGGTGTCCACACAATTTTGATTGAGGGAATTCTACAATTATGATCGGTCGTTCTAGAATTAATTTTGTTGCTAGGCAACCAACAGGTCCCTCGCAACCAAAACTTTGCATACACAAGTAGGTCCGATAATGAACCTATCATCAAAGTTTCATCCAATCAACATTAAGTGCAAGAAGTTGTGTGTACAAACAAAAACACAAACACGTGTGAGAAATAAGGACATGCAATTCTTGGATCCCTCCAAAAAACAATAAGCACTACAGCACTTAAAATCATATTAATGCATTTCCACATTAAATTTTTGCGTTGACTCATTAATGAACTTTACCATATCATTCAGCACGATTGAACCACAACGAACACTTAGAAAATATCTCTCCCTTCCGGCAATATTTATGATTAGATTAGAATTATTAAATATCCTTATTCATTATCCTTAAAACAGAGCCAATGCCAATAAAATCAATGGCAAGGCAACCATCAGTTCCTTGGACTCAAACATAGGAATAACTGGACCCAACTAGTTCCCTCAGCATACTACATACCACTCACACAAGGGGACTATTTGCTGATAACCGGTTTGTTCTCTAGTTCTGAGCGATTCATTGGATTTGGGGCGGTTGGGTCATATATGTAAATAAATACAACAGGAAAACGAAATCATTCAATGTTTATTTCAATTTATGTTGGTGCTCTATGTTGGTGGACTTAGTCTTGCGCGCATTGTGACGTGTTTTGCACAGTACTCACAACCGGCCAAGGTTAAGTAAAGTATCTTTACCTACCTCAACTTCGATGCTGTTCTAAATAACGTGATATATCAGCTAAAATGCATAGTGTCAAGGCCTGCGATGCATTCACACCAAATATATGAAGCAAAGAAGAATTATCCATAAAAGATGAATAATAGCCGTGGTTCTTCCAAAGAAACTATTGACAACTTGTTGGAACTTAAAATCAATCAGCCTACAAAATCTATATTAATCCGTCTAATGAAGCATCGAATAACAATACTCATAGTTCTATGTACCCTGCAATTCACAATTTCAGTTAACTATTCGCTACCAGCTACATTCTTTCCTCCGAGGGCTGTTGAGAAAGGCTTCGACGAAAGTTTGGTTGGTATTCTTTTTGGTGTGTTTGCCGGTAGCAGGGTTGTATTCTATGTCATGGTGGGTGGTGTTGCCGTGTCATTGGGACTTAGGAACGCAGCAGCACTCGGATTCATGGGTTCAGGTAAGTCTGGAATAAGCCATAGTGTATAGGTGACTACTACTACCCTACTACTAGGTCAAGCAGCGAACTCGGACAGTGGAAATGAGATCCTTCCATAGTCTTCCAGTCTTCCAGCCGATTCTCTATAGTTGTCGCAATTTCGTTTTTCTCAAGTTCAGTATCATTTTCCAGAAGGTCTATATTATATGATATAGCCAGTCATCCACGGTTACGCTTTCCTTAAGTTGGTTGCCAGAAAAGTAGATCTGGTATGACCTCTTGTTTACTTATCCAGGATCCAGCAGTGTGCACTGAATTGTAATTACATTCACGTCAGCGTGGTTGATAAACGATACCATAAAGCTCGGCGTTTGTTATGTGCTGTCCCCAGCTGATGTTTAGGACTGCCCTTAGTAGTCTTGTCTAGCAACCCAATTCTTCAAATTCTGTGACCAAGTCTCACCCCTGTATAAAAATACACTTTCCACTGTGGCTCGAAAGAACTTAGTCTTCAGGTGCCTGTAGAGATCTGATTTCCAGATGGTATCCATTTTTGATAGAGCTACCCAAGCCTTTGCTTTCCTAACTTTATGTATTTTTTGCTGCTCTCTATCCATTACCTAAGGTACTGGAAATCGTCAACCTTCCTTTATGGATTATTAACAATTGTGGTCAAGTTCCCATTGACATAAAAAGTCATGTATTCGGTCTTGCTAGCATTTATATACAGTCCAACCTCCTTTCCCACCCTCTCTACTTCATTCTGTAGAAGCTAGCGTATTAGAGAGCAGGGCGATGTCATTAGCAAAGTCGGTGTCTGCGACTTTAGTTGCTGTCTATTAGAGAGCAGGGCAATGTCATCAGCAAAGTCGGTGTCTGCGACTTTAGTTGCTGTCTATCGGTTGCTTCTGCGTTCTTGTAGTGTTAATCCAAGATATGAGAGTAGAAAACATCAAAATTTGCGATTTAGATCCCTACACAACACACAACCACCATATATAATTTTCTTCAATAGCTGATATATTTTATTTACTTTTTAGGTGTTTGCATTGCCCTGTTCGGGTTACTAGATTTATCACCAGGTGGCACCACCTATATCGTGTTATGTTTTATCTGCCGTATCGTAGAGGGTTCCTTTTTTGCGACAGCCGTTCTATCGATGTATGGAATCGCCACAATGTTGTTCAAAGTAAGTTTATTAATACTTGTTCAAAGCTATCACTTTAAGATTTCTAAGGAACCGTATTGGGGTCAATTTTGCCAAAAACTGCCAATTTGACCAAGGCCTTCTTCATACGATTTATAAGTTGGATTTGAATGATTTTTCTTTCTACATAGAAAATAATGATGATGACGGAGTAGTTAATTAGCGCCAATTACTATTTCTCATTTGTTGCAGAAAGAACGAACTATAGCCCTGAGTTGCATATACAACAGCCTACATCTTGGAATGCTAGCGGGGCCAACAATATGTGGAGTAATATATGAACTAGCAAATTACACAACACCTTTCCTAGTGTTCGGCAGTTTGGAGGTATTACTAGCGATATATCTTCGAGTCGCTTGTCCCAACATTGAATCCGAAACAAAACCTGAAACCAAATATACTGTTCTGGACATATTGAAGGATAAAGTTGGTTTCATGTCCTTTACAATGGAGTTCCTAGTATTGACAACTTTGGGATTTTACGAAACAACTTTCGCTTTGTATCTAGAAATGTTTAAATTTGGTCCAGCTATGATTGGAGTCATCTTTCTAATAGCGCCCCTGGCGACAGTCATTACCAGTTTTCTATGGGGATTTCTCATTCAAAAATTCCCGGTAATAAACCCACTTTATATAATATCTAGTGGTATGATGATTCTTTACACCGGCATGCTATTACAAGGCCCTTTCCCGCTGTTTCATATACCACAAGATATCTCAGTAATCCTTTTGGGTACTGCGATATTCGGCATTGGACTTGGCAGTTGTGCTGTCCCCTACTTCGAGTGCCTATACAAGGTTTGTTTTCATCGACTACAATGGAAGGAAGTTGTCGAGAACACCGCCGTCTACTCCTATTCGATGACGATGACAGACGCAGCGGGACTGTTTATCGGTCCGATTATAGCCGGTCCCCTGGTCGAATACACCGGATTTCCAGTCGGTGCAGCCATCTTCGGACTCCCTCTTCCGCTCATAGCGATTAGTTATTTCATTATATTTCGCTGCCATCGTGGTAACATATTCGCACCAAAAGGTAAAGACACCAGTGAAACTTTGCAGCTCATCGAAAATTAAAAAGAGAAACTGTGTACATAACTTTACATTTTCACTACATTTGTATGTGTAATTATTACATGTACTACATTGTGAGCGCAACTATAAGTAAAAAAACTACGAGTAATGATTTTATTACTAAACTACAAAAGTGAAACTATTTCATGTAACGAATATAATATAAACCGCTCGACCAACTCCATCCTAGAGGAGCGCTGCCGCAATAAACTGTGCCACTACAGCGCTGTCTGTGTGGAATGGAGGAAACCATTCACCCCACTGGTTGATACAATGGATGGAGTCTGGTGCCGAGAGACCCAGATACTCATCACCTACATCAAAGAGGCACTGGTTTCTAAGCGTGATGGAATGCTGAAGAGGGGCCTCGCATGTGTGCTGGGGGATGTCATCAACAACTTCAATTCGCCCTCCTCCGGTCCAGTTTGCTGTGCCTCCATGGAGGTAGGCGCAGCGCTGGCACTGACTTTGTTTCGGGGATGGTGCGGGGCTGCGCGGCCATGACATAGCTGCTCAGTACTGACTTCTCAATAAATAAAACTAATAATAATAACGTATAATCATACTTATTAATCATTAATAATTAATTAGAAATAATATCAATTGTGTAAAAATGTGCCAATTATAGGATTATAGATTAATTATAGATTGCAAGAGTTGTTTTATAATATAGGAGAATTATATACCTTTTTATAAGGTGATAACTTTCTACTACTGCATAAGAGACAAATTGGATTCCGACAAAATATATCAATCAACAACAACTCAGATACTTGCAATTAAGATAGAAGGAAGAATGAATTCTAACTTCAAGAACGCATTCGACTCCATCCATAGTGGTAAAAGGCTGGAAATCCTAAGAGCTTATGGAATACCAAAAATAATCATTGCTGATATTTGATTGTTATTTTGTACTGCGACACAGAATTTCAGACATGCTCTACATCCAGATGACAGGTCTGATTTATTCTCAATCCTTACTGATGTACTGCAAGGCAATACATTTGATCCATTGCTATTCATAATTGTGTTGGATTATGCAATGAAGATGGCCACAAATGGAGAAGATATTATTTGGTTCACACTACAAGACATAGAAGCACCTGATATCCTGCACAAGCAAACACAGACACAGACTTTGTGGATAACATCGCCCTGCTATCCAACACGCTATCACATGCACAGTGAGGATCTCACTACGGCACATAATAATTCCTGGCTCATATTAGTGGAGGAAATGCCAACCAACCACAAACAAGATATATGAGTCCAAGCTGAGCTATTACTGCTGAGGACGCCAAATCTCTGGATGGCACCATTCACAAGATGACAAGAATGCCACATCTGGTTCACAATGCACACATCCCCACCAAGCAACATACAGCATTTGAGCTGTGTCACTGATCCCCCAAGCTTGTCAATTGAACTAATCCGCCTCTGCTTCGCATGATATCATTGCTTTGGCTGGCGGACCAGCACTTGACGACGCTGAAGGATAGGTGTCTTAATGCAAGCTGCATTGCAGCATGCATGCATATTGTGGATTGCAATATGACAGCACAAACTCGTTATTAAGTTGACATAGCATTTCAATTCGCCTATAATAGTAGTATTATAAATAGTAGTAGCAGATGCACAACTTCTACTGAACAAAGTGGAGATGACTGCAAAGAAGCTTGGATTGCATATAAATGCTACTGTTGTGCTATTGTCAAACCAAAATAAATGATTGTAATGTTAATATAAGCCTGACCACAATCGATAATAATCCACCAAGGAAGTTGACGATTTCCAGAACCTTAGGTCATGGATAGAGAGCCACAGAAAATACATAAAAGTTAGGAAAGCAAATGCAACGGCGGTAAATTCATGGGTCTATCCGAAGTGGCGAACCACCTGAAAATCAGACATCCCCCATCACCTGATGATCACATGTTTTCGAGCCACAGTGGAAAGTGTGGTTTTTTTATACGGGGGTAAATGTGACGCCTACCCTTACACGCTTACACACACCTATACATACATATACCATCTTCCTGCCGATAAGCTAATACATCTGAATGTTTATCCTCAAACTGTTGATTCTCAATTAAAATATGTTTCCAATCACTTGTTTCTTATTGTTTATTTGGTAACGTTTACCCATTTTATATGGAGGTAAGGACAAACCCTGACAAGGGCAGGACAAACATGAGTTGGAGACAAAGCAAATGCCAGGCATAATGATATGATCACGCATTATGGTAGAATACCACCCATCGTAACAACGAAGGTAACGTATCCACTTTTCTGGTAACCCCATGGACGTCTGGAGCACTGGTTCTGAGGTATATAGACCAACGACATACCAATGTACCAATAGATAAATAGAAGTAGTACTATTATTAGGTAGTTAGGCAGTGTGGGGCAGTGTACGTGGCTTCACTTCACTGTCAGTTGGTAGACTTCATACAATTTGATAAAGCCCTGTTTGTTGAAATATCATTGTAACTGCGTTAATTATCTTTATTGAATCCATACCTTCAATAAAATTCACCAACAACTGTCACTGTTAAAAGATTTTCCTTCCCCTTGCAATATGTCATCATTACAATTATCGTTAAAACAGAGCCAATGCCAATAAAGTAAATGCACGATAATCATCAGTTCCTTGGACTCAAACATGGAATAATTGGACCCAACTAGTTCCCTCAGCATTAACGACCTACCCACTCACCACAGAGGAGGATTTGCAGATAATCAGCTGATTATTGATTCCAAGTGATAGGGTATTTCATGGGCTGGGTCATTAACTACAACAGGAAAACGAATTCATTCAATGTATAATATTCAAATTTATTAATTTTGTACTTGTAACTTGTACTATGTAGGCGGACTTATGTCTTGCGCTTACTCTTGCGTGTTTTGTACAGTACTTACAGCCGGCAAAGGATAAGAAAATAACTTTACCTACCTCAACATATGTTGTCCTAATTAACGCGATAAATAGTTTGTGATAAGGCCTGCGACACTTCCACACCATTTGAAGCAAAGAAGAATTATCAATAAAAGATGAGTGATAGCCGTGTTACTTCCAAAGAAACTATTTATAACTCAGAACTTAAAATCAATCAGCCTATAAAATCTATATTAATCCGTGTAATGACGCATCGAATAACAACACTCATAGTTCTATGTACCCTGTTTTTCACAATTTCAGTTAACTATTCGCTTCCAGCTGCATTCTTTCCTCCAAGAGCTATTGAGAAAGGCTTCGACGAAAGTTTGGTTGGTATTCTTTTTGGTGTGTTTGCCGGTAGCAGGATTGTATTCTATGTCATGGTGGGTGGTGTGGCCGTGAGCTTGGGACTTAAGAACGCAGCAGCACTCGGATTCATGGGTTCAGGTAAGTAAGTATAGAATAACTCACTGTGTATAAACTGTATATGTTAAGAGTTCGATCCATACACACAACCATATCAGCTAATTTTCTACAATATCTGTACACCCTGAATGACACAGGAGTGCATTGACAATCTCAACTCAACTCAAACTGCAGTGATATATTTCTATTTACTTTTTAGGTGTTTGCATTGCCCTGTTCGGGTTACTAGATTTATCACCAGGTGGCACCACCTATATCGTGTTATGTTTTATCTGCCGTATCGTAGAGGGTTCCTTTTATGCGACAGCCACTCTTTCTATGTATGGAATTACGACGATATTGTTCAAAGTAAGTTAATTGTCAACTCGCAAGCCTGTATGGATAGCCCAAGATCTTGGGACTAATGATAATTATTACTGACAGGTCGATGATGTTTGGCGTAGTAAAATTTAGTCACTTTTATTAATTTGTTGCAGAAGGAACGAACTATAGCCCTGAGTTTCCTGTACAACAGCTTCAACCTTGGAATGCTAACGGGGCCAACAATATGTGGAGTAATATATGAACTATCAAATTACACAACACCTTTCCTAGTGTTCGGCAGTTTGGAGGTATTACTAGCCATATATCTCTTTGCCACTTGTCCCAACATTGAATCAGAAACAAAACCTGAAACCAAATATACTGTTCTGGACATATTGAAGGATAAAGTTGGTTTCATGTCCTTTACAATGGAGTTCCTAGTATTGGCATCCTTGGGATTTTACGAAACAACTTTCGCTTTGTATCTAGAAATGTTTAAATTTGGTCCAGCTACGATTGGACTCATCTTTCTAATAGCGCCCCTAACCACAGTGACTACAAGTTTTATTTGGGGAGTTGTCATGCAGAAATTCCCGATAATAAACCCACTTTATATAATAGCTTGCGGGATGCTAATAATTTACGTTGGTATGCTATTACAAGGCCCTTTCCCGCTGTTTCATATACCACAAGATATCTCTGTAATCCTTTTTGGGACTGCGATATTCGGCATTGGATATGGCAGTTGTGCTGTCCCCTACTTCGAGTGCCTATACAAGGTTTGTTTCCATCGACTACAATGGAAGGAAGTTGTCGAGAACATTGCAATCTACTCCTATTCAAGGAGTCTGACGGACGCATTGGGGCTGTTTATCGGTCCGATTATAGCCGGTCCCCTGGTCGAATACACCGGATTTCCAGTTGGTGCAGCCATCTTCGGACTCACACTTCCGCTCATAGCCATTAGTTATTTCATTATATTTCGCTGCCATCGTGGTAACATATTCGCGCCAAAAGGTAAAGACACCAGTGAAACTTTGCAGCTCATCGAAAGTTAAAAAGAAAAACTGTGGGAATGTTTATTGTTATATCTGTTAGTGTCAATATTTAACATAATCAAGTACAGTAGGTTGTACTGAGCCCTTTCTACTGAAACAAATATCATTGCAAATAGTGCGACATATTGTGCATAAAATTCTGAGTTAATTATCCCGGCCATTTATGACCGTACAATTTCGATTCATTTTATTTAAAGGTAGCCTGGAACATTTTGTGGTTATCTTAACATTTGGCATTATGTATAATGATGGGAAAGTTGCATATAATAGATTGGGGTTTGTTTGTACAAGTTTGTGCTAAGATAATCCATATGTTTCCCAATATGTAATTGAAAGATGTTGAATTGAATTGAAACATTGAATGCAATCCATCATTACTGTAATATACGAAGTTATTTTATTATATCATTGCAGTATTGCAACATCAAGAAATAGCTTTAGAACTTATATCTAATGCATGATTGGTGATGAAAAAAATTGATATATTTATTGATTGTTAGTATGCGATATTGAAAGTCGTTCGCTCTGATATTCACACAACATGCAGTCTGTTTTTTTGGTAGACTACAACGGGTTCTTGCTACATTGTTAATATACTAGAAAGCCAGCAAGCTGGCTTTAAGAAGACCGTCTATAAGACAACAAAACCGAAAAACTAAATGATAATCTAATCCCCAATCAAATATCAATCGCAATCAATATATAAACCTCTTCCACCTTCCATGCAGCCTTGAAGAAAGCAGAATTAATGCCATGACCAGTTCGGAGTTCTCAATAGACAACCCACCCCAACCATTGGATTTACTGAGACACTCCGGCCAGCTTGCTACCTGTCTTCCCAGCTAGCTAGAGTTAAATAATTATACAACGTTGCTATGATACAGAGAAAATCCTTCCCTATTCGCTGCCATAGGCAAAGTTCAGGCTGTGTGAGGGAATGTTACATATTTATACACTATTTTATTGTCAATCAATAAATAATCATACATCTTTATATTAAACACTCGAATATAATAAAAACTTTGTGAGAATGGGACACGGCGAATCGACCTGTGCTATTTTTATACAGCAAGAGCACCCGCTTAAATAATTAATAACCGAAATAAGAACCCAAATAATCGATACATTTCTTTGTATAGTTGGCCATGAAGTAGAGCACTTCTTACCCTTCCAAGCCAATATCAATGTGCACAAACATACAGACAAACACACAGGCGTTTTTTTTTGACAGCAAGAAGCCCTGACGGTCTTCTAATAATATATTTTAAAATATTTGCCTGAAAATACATGTAAATTATCCACTAACATTGTGCAAAACATTTGTGTTATTATTTACATGTTCTACTGATGAAGCAAATCACGATATAATAGCAGCACAATAAAGGCCCATTTATACTCTGCCGTACGACAGCCGTAAGACAACGTCGTAAGGCGGCCGTGAGGTCAACCTACGGCCTGATCCAAGGCCGTGCGGTTCCGTACATAATCTGCAGTTATTTTACGACCACGTATACGGCCACCCTAAGGCATCGGAATCGGATGCTTACTGTACCGGTGAACGTACGTCCGAGATGCCACAAAATTGTACGCCATACGGCGGCCGGGTCGAATAGAAAACATTTATATTCGATCCGGTTGCCGTACGGCACTGTATACACCTTTTTGCATTGCGAAGGCCTATAATTATAATCTTATAATGTAAAACAACAGTCCGAAATACTAAAATTAAATTAAAAAAAAAATAAAATTAGATTAAAAAACAAATAAAATTAAATTAAATTACAAAACAACTAAATTAAATTAAATTAAAAATTGTCAAAAATTTACTTTAAAAATTTCATAAAAGAAAAAATATATTAATTAATTAAATATAAAAATAATGAAGAAAAAATAAGAAAAAGTAATAAATGAAAAAAATACACATCAGGTGGCACATCAGTATAAATCCATAGAAATGTTTATCATGTATTCTCGCTTTATATCACCCAGCTAAGCCAAAATACCCAATACATGATTTATTTGCTGAAGTGATACCGATGATGATTTATTTACTAGCTAGCTCATGTATACCGGTATCATTGCTATTGTTGCTGTTGGTGGCACATCAGTATCAATCCATGGAAATGTATCATTTTACCAGCCCATCAGTATAACTTCCAATTACGGATATTGGTATTGATTCTGATGGGCTGGTAAAATGATATACATTTCCATGGATTGATACTGATGTGTCACCAACAGCAACAAACAATATCATCTTTTTTCTATTTAATTTATTTATTTATTGTTAACTTTTATGAAATTTTTAAAATAAATTTTTTACATTTTTTAATTTTATTTTATTTTATTTGTTATTTGTTATTTAATTTTATTTTATTTGTTTTTAATTTAATTTTATTTGTTTTTTAATTAAATTTTATTTGTTTTTTTTTTAATTTAATTTGTATTTTTGTGTGATACTCATGGGCCACCAAACACTAGTATTTCGGACTGTTGTTTTACATTATAAGATTATAATTATAGGCCTTCGCAATGCAAAAAGGTGTATACAGTGCCGTACGGCAACCGGATCGCATAAAAATGTTTTCTATTCGATCCGGCCGCCGTATGGCGTACAATTTAATGCCCCTTGTATCCGCCCCCCTTCAACATCCCTTTTCCTCATTTACTATGACCTCAACAAGTACTGGCGCAACGCTCGTTATCAAGGAATTAATGAGCGACAGACCGCAAGGTGAATCTTATTCATTCCGAATATCCCCACAATGTATTTAATTCAAATTATAGGTAATCGCCAACAAATTTTCAATTTTGCCAAGATGGCTATCAAAAATTGCGTCAATGATATACTAGTTTATTTTAAAGGTTTGCAAACTTTAAGCTCATTCGAAGACGAACGAACTAACATTTTCGACTTAGTAGAAAACCTTCAAAACAACAATAATAACTTACAAACCTTTAAATTTATTATAAACACAATTAAACAAATCAACATTGAAATATATAATCCAAAAATGTGGCTTTGATTGATTGCAAATTTATTTTGACGGGGTGTGTGTGAGTGTGAGTGTGTCTGTACAACAATATGTATGAATTACCCTGATTTATAACGATAACATAACCTCAACATATCCGAAACATAAATTGTAATATTTAAATTTTCTCACAAAGGTAAAATCTCTATACAGTTTATATGTTTTTAGGAACTAGACTTATTCTTCAAATTGGTATGGATAGAATCCCGTTTCCAACTGGAGTTGATTTGGGTTAAATAAACTGGCTAATAGCTACCGCGCTATATAATCGGAAAACAAAATATCCAAATTACGAGTATCCATGAGCACTGTGGTACATGCACACCACATCCGCCATCCTTTTCTTTTACGGCACTGAATGCAACTGATGTTACAAGAACACAACCGTACGTATACCACCGTCACGCGTCACCGTTGTTAGTCTTAGTCTAATCCAATACATCAGCCAAAGTGATAATTTTGACTCCAGTACTTAGTGGCTATTTTTTCGAGTCAAATTCACAATAATATCAGTTACAGCAGTTAGTGAACTAAGTATTATTAAATTAAAATAAAACCCATACACTCCCCAATTTAAATACATACAACTAAAATCTTTACAACCATTACTATCAGTTTGTATGATCCTCGTGGTCACTCAATAGTAATTCATTGTCACGCAAAGGTAATTCATCGTCACTAGAGCTAGATTCATCGTCAACATCACGGACATCCCCTAATGATTCGCCTTTACTAAAGAAGAAATCAAAAGAATAGTTTTTATCGGCGGAATCGAATTCTAAATCAGTCATCAATTCCTTCTTTGTTCCAAACTGTTCCACCTGTAAAATAAGGTCCCGTTCCTCTGGTGATGAGATGTTCCTTCCGGAAACCAAATTAAACAAGCCGATAGGGTCGAGAACATTATGGACTTTAGCCCTGGAGAAGAAGCCGCTGACATTGCGACAGTCCCTGTAGAGGAAGTGCAGGCCGTATGGATGAGTCGGTTCAACCGACTGACTCACGTCTATCAACCAAAGCGACTCATCGAACCACAACATATTATACTCTGAGAGATCAGCGTGAACGAGATTGCATTCCTTATAAAGTCTACACATCATCTCGACGCACTGATCGTACGCGATCTCCATATCGGCGCATCCCAAAGCTGCGTCCTTGAGCTGTGGGGCAGGCCTTCGATCCCTCCCTATAAAGGCCATAACCAAAACGTGTTTCCTAAGCAACACGACCTCAGGCACCCTCAACCCAACGGCTCGCATCCTCGTCAGGTTGTGCATCTCTTTCTCTGCCCACATCCGTATCACCTTCCGAGGATTCTGCTTGCGGAAACGTCCCTTAAACCGGTAATCGTCGCGGATATAATCGCTGCGACACTTGAACTCATTGAGGGTCGTCTTATAAACCTTCAAGGCTACCTCGTCGGGGATAACCTTGCCTTCCACAGAGCCGCCGACTCCATGGTAGACGCAGGCTTCCTTGCCGGTACTAACGCATCCATTAATCGACTCCAACCAACCCGAGTTAACCAACTTGTACAACATCAACCGCGTCCGCGCGTCGATAGCCAACTCGCTGGTACTGTTCTCTTTCTTCTCGTGGAGTCGAGCCATACGATTACTCGCCTTCACGTCGTGTCGCTTCAGCGCGTTGAACACGTTGTTCGGGAGCTTGAGATCGACCCCGGTCCCGTCGCCGGAACGGAACCCAGGATGGAAGCGTTCCATCCGTCCCACGTTCCGTCTGCCGCAGACATCGGCGTCGTGCTTGGTCGTCATCTCCTTACCGCGTCCAGAATAGCCCCGTTTCGGGGTAGGCATCGGTTTCTCCGGTTTCTCGTAGACCCTCCATCGCTCCAACGCCTCTTCCTCTGGGTCCGAAGAGTCGGCTTCGTCTCGAACAGCCCTGTACTTCTCGTAGGATACCGAGATCTTGGAGTTGCGGTTATAAGCGTTCTGAACTCGGCGCAGATGTTCGTCGTGTTCTTTATCGAATTCGTTCTGCAGCATCTGGGCCACTAACAGGTCGTTATCCGTCGATTCATCCGGTTTATTCGCCTCGTTCTCCGTCGGTAGTTCCCGATTGCGATTACTCGCACCGGTTTCGGGTGAATCACGGCTCTGCGCGCCCACCGCCACCGTATTGTCCGGAATTTCTTCCGATAGTTTAGCTGCTAGTTGTTCGCTCATTACCTCGGTCAGCGAGGTTGCGGGAGGGGATTTGGGTGGTCCAGTTCCAGTATGGTGCCATGGGTTGGCTTGAGGTTGAGGAGACACTAAAACTACTGATTCCAACTCCATTGTAGTCGGATTGTATAGCACAGAACGATTTCGTATGCAATTAATGCGGCTATAACTGTATAAATTAGGCCTATTTAAAATCTAGTACCAAGCCAAGCAGCCTAACAATAATGCAGCAATTGTGAATTGGTAGGCTAATGATTGTTAGGCCTACAGGCCTATGTATCACATATCTGCATGTGTAAAACGCAGAGCAACCCTGCAAGCGTACTGGCAGACTGGGCACTCGCAACTGGTTGAGTACGGAGTAGCCTGGTAGCCTACCCTGCTACTGTGCTATCCGTCATACGCTAAGGGCTAACGCATGTCGGAAAAGTTAAAATTCTAGTTACCGGTAAATGAGTAAGCTTATTATCGTAATCATACAGCAACGGTAGAGGAGTACGTCTAAACTGGGTAAATCTTTTCGACCTACGCGTAGGCCTACGCGTAGCTACGCGTAGCTACGCGTAGGCCTACGCGTAGGTCGAAAAGATTTACCCTCTAAACTGGTGCTTAAAAGATCGTTGCTTTTCCAGTTACCAATAAAAGCCACAATCTAAGCACCCATGTACAGCACTATTCTGCTACCGCTGTACCGGTACTGTATTACTCGGTACCTGTCCTGCCGGTGGATTCAATGAATAACGAAAAAAAACTTTATGGCAGTGTGAGTCTGCAGATATAGAATTGAAAACTACCAGAACCAGGCCGAGTAGAGGATAGGTACAGAAGTAGAAAGGAAAGCGATTTCAGTTTATGTTCAACTTCCGTCAGTCCTACTTAAAGTAGCACAGGTAGGTATTACCTGATGTTGCTTGGCAACAACCAATAGCCTATGACATTGCACAATAACTATTCAATCCATAAAGTTATTATTTCATACATTGGCTGTAAGAAACTATTTATTATGCAATAATCGCATCGGAATAGCAACCTGATTTCATCATAATAAATATTGCATATTAATTATCGTATTTCATAATGATATTGTAGCATCGTAATTATATGGCATAATAATTACTATTTCGTTTTTTTTTAATTAAGGCTAATTAATGTTTAAGTCTAAGTCACGTTTACCAGACTTTCTGCTGTTATATTTCACTTTGCTTTTTTCCCCATGTGAAGAAGAAAGAAACCGAAAGGTATCAGGTTTTCACAAAAACCCAGGTTACAGAAGTGCGTAATCTAACCAAAACAATAAACGAATTAGTATATTATGTACGTACAGGTTATAATAAATGAATAAAGCTATAAAACACTTAGAGGAGAAATTTAGACAATTACAAAGTATTTTCCATTTATAAATTTCCAATTAAAAGTGAAAACCTGGTATTCTTCACAAGGGCGCATTCATCAACATATACACAATATTATCGGTCCGACTAACGATGAGCAGTGGTGTTAATGAGCCAGGATGCAGATGCGTGAGGGTAGGGGGGGGGGATTGTGGGGGGGGGGATTGTGGGGAGGGTGGGGGGATTGTGGGGAGGGGGGGGGGGGGGGTTGGTCGGCTTAGACGCAATCAAAATTCAACCATCTCTAGGGGAAAATCGAGGCAAATAAGAGCTAATTACCCCACCCATGTATTCTCGATAAACCCCATGGCATATGGGGTGTAATTCAATACTCATTTCAGTACTTCGTAGGAATCAATTAAAAGCCCCCCTACTCTAGGGTAACGATTCTTACGCCTCAAATACCTATTATAACTAATATAAGATTCACCACATAATATCCAATAGAGCACTAACCTTATGAGCCACAACCACCAAAGGTAACCCAATGTTATGCGTTAATGCCCCATCCGGGAGCGGAAGTGTGACGTCATCGACTGTGTCGGGCATTATTATGGAGGGTTTCCTAGGAATGCGACCAGATTCGTCTGGCTCCTGATAATCCTGGAAATCGTGCACCACTAGCGGACAAAATATGAATATAAGATATAGTATTATAATGTATTGTTGAGCAGAGCACGAAGGCGGTTTTGACGTCCAGGATAGAGGTCTGACATAATTCTACCAAGAGAACATCGGTTGTACGCATCGATTTTATTACAAAAACTATTTCACTATTTTACTAATTCACTATTAATACCAATAAATTAAGGGGATCACAAAATAATAAGCCGAAGAAGAACGATAATAGCACATAATGCAATCTCCAGTTAAAAGGGAATACTGGAGGTGACATATGTAAGATTTAGAGTGGAGATTATAGATCTGTTGATATTAATTACCAAAGGCTCAGAGCGATCTAAATATTGAGATCGTGAGATCCAATTCCTTAATTACTTTGTAAACCGCATTCCTTATTAATTGAGGAAGAAACAATGAAGTGCTGTGGTATGGTAACTGTTATACAAATAGACACCGACAGGCCAGAAGTAAAGATCGATTCATTCCATAGGTTGTGACGCATTTCAATGCATAGGAAACTCTCTGTGAGCCAATATTGTATATAGTAGGGAAGATATAAGGAAGAATACCCACGAGTAATTTAGAAATGGCTTCTTCAAGGAGTTCTTTATTAATATAGATAAATACCATAAATGTATGCGATCCGAGGTGTCACTTGATGATTGAATTGAAAACAACAAAATTAAAATTAAATAAAAGAAAATAAATGTATGTAGTAGGATACGTTGTTATCAGGCAGAGCCAGTCGTCTCGTATGTAGTAGGACACGTTGTTATCAGGCAGAGCCAGTCGTCTCGTATGTAGTAGGATACGTTGTTATCAGGCAGAGCCAGTCGTCTCGTATGTAGTACGATACGTTGTTATCAGGTAGAGCCAGTCGTCTCGTATGTAGTAGGACACGTTGTTATCAGGCAGAGCCAGTCGTCTCGTATGTAGTAGGATACGTTGTTATCAGGCAGAGCCAGTCGTCTCGTATGTAGTAGGTTACGTTGTTATCAGGCAGAGCCAGTCGTCTCGTATGTAGTAGGATACGTTGTTATCAGGCAGAGCCAGTCGTCTCGTATGTAGTAGGTTACGTTGTTATCAGGTAGAGCCAGTCGTCTCGTATGTAGTAGGATACGTTGTTATCAGGCAGAGCCAGTCGTCTCGTATGTAGTAGGACACGTTGTTATCAGGCAGAGCCAGTCGTCTCGTATGTAGTAGGATACGTTGTTATCAGGCAGAGCCAGTCGTCTCGTATGTAGTAGGACACGTTGTTATCAGGCAGAGCCAGTCGTCTCGTATGTAGTAGGATACGTTGTTATCAGGCAGAGCCAGTCGTCTCGTATGTAGTAGGATACGTTGTTATCAGGCAGAGCCAGTCGTCTCGTATGTAGTAGGATACGTTGTTATCAGGCAGAGCCAGTCGTCTCGTATGTAGTAGGTTACGTTGTTATCAGGCAGAGCCAGTCGTCTCGTATGTAGTAGGACACGTTGTTATCAGGCAGAGCCAGTCGTCTCGTATGTAGTAGGATACGTTGTTATCAGGCAGAGCCAGTCGTCTCGTATGTAGTAGGATACGTTGTTATCAGGCAGAGCCAGTCGTCTCGTATGTAGTAGGTTACGTTGTTATCAGGTAGAGCCAGTCGTCTCGTATGTAGTAGGTTACGTTGTTATCAGGCAGAGCCAGTCGTCTCGTATGTAGTAGGATACGTTGTTATCAGGCAGAGCCAGTCGTCTCGTATGTAGTAGGTTACGTTGTTATTAGGCAGAGCCAGTCGTCTCGTATGTATAGTCAGATACGTTATTATCAGGCAGAGCCAGTCGTCTCGTATGTAGTAGGTTACGTTGTTATCAGGTAGAGCCAGTCGTCTCGTATGTAGTAGGTTACGTTGTTATCAGGCAGAGCCAGTCGTCTCGTATGTAGTAGGATACGTTGTTATCAGGCAGAGCCAGTCGTCTCGTATGTAGTAGGATACGTTGTTATCAGGCAGAGCCAGTCGTCTCGTATGTAGTAGGATACGTTGTTATCAGGCAGAGCCAGTCGTCTCGTATGTAGTAGGATACGTTGTTATCAGGCAGAGCCAGTCGTCTCGTATGTAGTAGGTTACGTTGTTATTAGGCAGAGCCAGTCGTCTCGTATGTATAGTCAGATACGTTATTATCAGGCAGAGCCAGTCGTCTCGTATGTAGTAGGTTACGTTGTTATCAGGTAGAGCCAGTCGTCTCGTATGTAGTAGGTTACGTTGTTATCAGGCAGAGCCAGTCGTCTCGTATGTAGTAGGATACGTTGTTATCAGGCAGAGCCAGTCGTCACGTATGTAGTAGGATACGTTGTTATCAGGCAGAGCCAGTCGTCTCGTATGTAGTAGGATACGTTGTTATCAGGCAGAGCCAGTCGTCTCGTATGTAGTAGGATACGTTGTTATCAAGCAGAGCCAGTCGTCTCGTATGTAGTACGATACGTTGTTATCAGGCAGAGCCAGTCGTCTCGTATGTAGTAGGACACGTTGTTATCAGGCAGAGCCAGTCGTCTCGTATGTAGTAGGACACGTTGTTATCAGGCAGAGTAAGTAGTCTCGTATGTAGTAGGATACGTTGTTATCAGACAGAGCCAGTCGTCTCGTATGTAGTAGGATACGTTGTTATCAGGCAGAGTCAGTCGTCTCGTATGTAGTAGGATACGTTGTTATCAGGCAGAGCCAGTCGTCTCGTATGTAATAGGATACGTTGTTATCAGGCAGAGCCAGTCGTCTCGTATGTAGTAGGACACGTTGTTATCAGGCAGAGCCAGTCGTCTCGTATGTAGTAGGATACGTTGTTATCAGACAGAGCCAGTCGTCTCGTATGTAGTAGGATACGTTGTTATCAGGCAGAGTCAGTCGTCTCGTATGTAGTAGGATACGTTGTTATCAGGCAGAGTCAGTCGTCTCGTATGTAGTAGGATACGTTGTTATCAGGCAGAGCCAGTCGTCTCGTATGTAGTAGGATACGTTGTTATCAGACAGAGCCAGTCGTCTCGTATGTAGTAGGATACGTTGTTATCAGGCAGAGTCAGTCGTCTCGTATGTAGTAGGATACGTTGTTATCAGGCAGAGCCAGTCGTCTCGTATGTAGTAGGATACGTTGTTATCAGGCAGAGCCAGTCGTCTCGTATGTAGTAGGATACGTTGTTATCAAGCAGAGCCAGTCGTCTCGTATGTAGTACGATACGTTGTTATCAGGCAGAGCCAGTCGTCTCGTATGTAGTAGGACACGTTGTTATCAGGCAGAGCCAGTCGTCTCGTATGTAGTAGGACACGTTGTTATCAGGCAGAGTCAGTCGTCTCGTATGTAGTAGGATACGTTGTTATCAGACAGAGCCAGTCGTCTCGTATGTAGTAGGATACGTTGTTATCAGGCAGAGTCAGTCGTCTCGTATGTAGTAGGATACGTTGTTATCAGGCAGAGCCAGTCGTCTCGTATGTAATAGGATACGTTGTTATCAGGCAGAGCCAGTCGTCTCGTATGTAGTAGGACACGTTGTTATCAGTCAGAGCCAGTCGTCTCGTATGTAGTAGGATACGTTGTTATCAGACAGAGCCAGTCGTCTCGTATGTAGTAGGATACGTTGTTATCAGGCAGAGTCAGTCGTCTCGTATGTAGTAGGATACGTTGTTATCAGGCAGAGTCAGTCGTCTCGTATGTAGTAGGATACGTTGTTATCAGGCAGAGCCAGTCGTCTCGTATGTAGTAGGATACGTTGTTATCAGACAGAGCCAGTCGTCTCGTATGTAGTAGGATACGTTGTTATCAGGCAGAGTCAGTCGTCTCGTATGTAGTAGGATACGTTGTTATCAGGCAGAGCCAGTCGTCTCGTAGTAGGATACGTTGTTATCAGGCAGAGCCAGTCGTCTCGTATGTAGTAGGATACGTTGTTATCAAGCAGAGCCAGTCGTCTCGTATGTAGTACGATACGTTGTTATCAGGCAGAGCCGGTCGTCTCGTATGTAGTAGGATACGTTGTTATCAGGCAGAGCCAGTCGTCTCGTATGTAATAGGATACGTTGTTATCAGACAGAGCCAGTCGTCTTGCTTATTATTTATATTTTAGATCAAAAATGACGATATTCGGATTCATCTTGAAAATTATATTCTGGCATTTAATTGTTTTTCATGGTTTGTTAAATTTTTTTTGAAGATTTCCCACCTATTTTTTATTAACACATATATATGGTTAATCATTATTAAAACTATTTACATTTTATAATATTTTTTCTATGTATTGATGTAAATTCACTCACTGATTGAATATGTGTCTGGAGGTTCACCAGTTGTAAATGTATGTCATTATTTCATTTGCTGTACAGTCTACAACACAATGAACACATACATTCATAGATTGTGTTGTGTATGTATATAACCTACTGATAGCAAATTTTTCTATGCGTAACATAACAATTACCACAATGGACCAAATATATAGTTATTTGATATCTCAACAATGACAACTCACATTTACTTTGTAACTCTGCTTTGTCCTGGGGAGAAAGGTTAAGAGAGTCCATATGTCTAGTGATTACTTTCAACCATCTTTCTAACGATTCCATAAAGTCCCAGGGTCTGGAAAAATCAACGACTAACAGCACCAATGTGTGAGGGGTTTGTTCTACTGTGGGTAAAGAGAATGGCAACAGTTCCTTTTGGGCGGGGTCACCGTCCACTATCCAGACGCTGCATTTACCGTGTTCTAGAATGTAAAAAAATGACTATAGTTACTATACATATAATTTTATAATTAAGTAATTGGGAATTGAAGAAAATGATTTCGTGGAACTGGAGATGAATTCATTGATGCTAGATAATTATCATATTAGTGTATGATGGATTCACAACATCCTGCTACCACTATGGCAGTAATGTGGTACTGCCTGTAGCTGCTGTCAGCCCAGTAGGGCAGGCCCGATAAGCGCCAGTAGCCTATTCATTATTTAGTTGATCAAGAGTGGGTTGGTTAAGCCCCGTCAACTAAATAAGTCATTGAGGGCTATAGCGCCTTGGGCACCATTGAAGGCAAAGGCTTGAGCATACATCTGCAATGCACGCCCCTCTGTCTATACTGGATGCTCCACTACCAGTGTTAGGTAACCTAACCCAGGAGGCACGCTTGGTTTAGGGTGTAACAAAAGGACTCATACAGTCGGCAGCAGGACCGTAGGCCATGGATAGGCATAAGGCAATCAACCAACGGCTAGACATGCTGACAAGGTCGGCGGAAGGTAATCAACCAACGGCGGCCTATAGTCACAGACACCGACTTTGTGGATGACATTGCAATGCTCTCTAATACGCTAGAATATACACAGCTTCTACTGAATAAAGGAGAGAGGGCTACTAAGGAGGTTGGATTGCATATAAATACTACCAAGACCGAATTCATGACTTTTAATGTTAATGGAAACTTGACAACCATTGATAATAATCAACTAAGGAAGGTCGATGACTTCCAGTACCTAGGATCATGGATAGAGAGTAGCAAAAATGACATAGAAGTTAGGAAAGCAAAGGCTTGGGTAGCTCTATCAAAAATGGATACCATCTGGAAATCAGATCTCTCCAGGCACCTGAAGACTAAGTTCTTTCGAGCCACAGTGGAAAGTGTATTTTTATACGGGGGTGAGACCTGGACACTGACTAAATCACTTGAACAACGAATTGATGGTTGCTACACAAGACTACTAAGGGCAGCCCTAAACATCAGCTGGAGACAACACATGACAAACGCCGAGCTTTGTGGTACAATACCACCTGTATCA
>JAUCBJ010005960.1:0-23581 GCA_032718475.1 Nemertoderma westbladi | reverse complement strand
TGGTGTATGGTTTATTTTATCAACTACAGGGAGGGTATTATTGAAACGTTTGCTGTGGTGTCTGAGTTTCGTAGCTGCTATACCAACATCCACTTTCGCTTCAAAAATTTGGGTTCCCGTAGTCCCCGTATGTGGTATAAAACTGAAACCGAGCCCAAGCACCTCATCTTGTGCCGCAGTCAGTGCTGTACTCGATAGGTTGCTTACCGTTGCTTCCATTAATGGGAATGGATTAGTTGATAATGGGTTGATAAGGGGTTGGATTAGTTGATAATGATAATATTAAATTTCTACCCCTCTATTTACGAGGGAGTACTTAAAAGGACCTTCCGTTTAGAAATTACAGCAAAATATAAACACCTCAGAAAACTGAATATCAACTTTGGTAACCACCATAACAATCTCTTAAAAACTGCGCAAGCCACTTACGATTACACCGCAATTGATTTTTTATCATTCTGGTTACCTCTAATAGAAAACCGGGAATTTGAAGTCGCGTGCAACCGAATGAACTATAAGTACAATTACAATATGGGTTACTATGTAATGGAACAAGCATTGACACGGCTGTCTCGAGCAAACATCGGTCTCTCGCGGCATAATCACAGCACAAAACCTCCACGAGAACTGGATCCAGACGACCCATTATCAACTAATCCATTCCCATTAATGGAAGCAACGGTAAGCAACCTATCGAGTACAGCACTGACTGCGGCACAAGATGAGGTGCTTGGGCTCGGTTTCAGTTTTATACCACATACGGGGACTACGGGAACCCAAATTTTTGAAGCGAAAGTGGATGTTGGTATAGCAGCTACGAAACTCAGACACCACAGCAAACGTTTCAATAATACCCTCCCTGTAGTTGATAAAATAAACCATACACCAGCCAAGCCCACAATCACCCAGTTCCAAGCAAATAACATAGAAAATGAAACACCACGCGTGGCCAGACATAGACCACGAGCAATGCTACCCACAGGCAGACGCTGTCTTTTCCAAACAAATGTAACCCCAACTTCACATACCAATGTAATTAATATTAATACCCAGGGTGCCAAAGCCACAGCCACAGGGATAACACCAAGCGGTATTTCTTCACCACCCTTGCCGCATCAACCGGATGCTACCACAACGCCCCGTAGCAACAACTCCCAACCTGCGAAGCAGCCTCTATCAGACACACCTGCATCACGCACACGTGCCAAGACCCGAGACAACTGACCCGGAGGTGCTATTGCTTCAACATTTCAGTAGCTGTAATAATTACGAAGTAACATGCGTCCAGCAATTTCGGAACCACCAAAGTCGTATTCATACTGAAGCATTACTCATTAATTGTCACCGCCCACCCCTCAATAAACTGGTACCACTTCTATAGAATGAAACTTCAACCCGATGGCTCGCCCCCACCTAACATTTGGATGTAACAAACTCACACCACCTCTAATAATTAATTAACTGTGCAGTACGCTCTACTTGCTGTAATATACATTGTGTCAGCCAGCTGTAATGTACGTACTATAGCCGAACATATTAGTATTCAATAGGAAATACCAAAACAAAAACTTTTTTAAAAATTGTAATATGTAATCTTGTAGGGATTCCTTTTATTTAGTAACAGTAATATGTGTCCTTTTATCCCCCTCAATTTTATGGCTTAGGTATTCTTTCCCTTCTTTTAAATATATTTTTAAATGATTTTTTATTTCAGAACCAACATTTTTTTTTTAGAATTTTTTTACCCTTTTACCAGCCTCACTTTTATTTGTAAATTTGTAACTCAACGACTTAATATTGGAACCAACAATTTTTAACAATTTTTAATCATTTAATGGTTTTAACGTTACCCACCCTTTTTACACCTCTTCATTTAGCACCCTTTTTATTTTTATTTTTAATTTTTAAATTTAATATTGAACGTCTAATACCTTAACAACACTTGTAGCCTACAATTATATCTCTAGGCCTACATACAGTATTATGATAAATCTAAATATGTTAATCTAATACATCCTATCATACTGTGTATATCGGAATGTGGTGGCATAATAATCGGTTGTACCGTACGTTAAATTTAATATTATGGTTTAGGTTTATAAATTGTGTTTTAATGTTATTTTAATTTATTTACTGAAGACGTCCGTGAGGATGAAATGGCCATATAAATAGAAACTGTTTTCGTTAACCGTGGCATTAGACCCTTTCTACAGTCATTATCCCTGAAGTTATAATTATGGATACGCCACGAACGGCATCATTTCGACTTCTTTCCCATTTAGATATAGATCCAAGGGCAATCAACGATGTCAGAAACTGTTTAAAACTTAAACTAAACCAAGTACGTACGCTACAACAAATTGATTACTTTAAATCTTGCCGCCAATCTAACTTCCCACCTCAATTTATGGCGTCCCGCCTCAGATCAATATTAAAGTTCTACCCCTCTATTTACGAGGGAGTACTTAAAAGGACCTTCCGTTTAGAAATTACAGCAAAATATAAACACCTCAGAAAACTGAATATCAACTTTGGTAACCACCATAACAATCTCTTAAAAACTGCGCAAGCCACTTACGATTACACCGCAATTGATTTTTTATCATTCTGGTTACCTCTAATAGAAAACCGGGAATTTGAAGTCGCGTGCAACCGAATGAACTATAAGTACAATTACAATATGGGTTACTATGTAATGGAACAAGCATTGACACGGCTGTCTCGAGCAAACATCGGTCTCTCGCGACATAATCACAGCACAAAACCTCCACGAGAACTGGATCCAGACGACCCATTATCAACTAATCCATTCCCATTAATGGAAGCAACGGTAAGCAACCTATCGAGTACAGCACTGACTGCGGCACAAGATGAGGTGCTTGGGCTCGGTTTCAGTTTTATACCACATACGGGGACTACGGGAACCCAAATTTTTGAAGCGAAAGTGGATGTTGGTATAGCAGCTACGAAACTCAGACACCACAGCAAACGTTTCAATAATACCCTCCCTGTAGTTGATAAAATAAACCATACACCAGCCAAGCCCACAATCACCCAGTTCCAAGCAAATAACATAGAAAATGAAACACCACGCGTGGCCAGACATAGACCACGAGCAATGCTACCCACAGGCAGACGCTGTCTTTTCCAAACAAATGTAACTTAAGGAGATTCGGGAACTACGGGAGGACCTTAGGACAGAGAAAGAACATGTCGCGAAACTATCCGGGAAACTGGACGACGCATTCGCGATTATCGGAAGACAACAGGAATATATCGAGCGGATTGATTCCAAGGAACGAGCGAGCAATATCGTGATAACCGGGTTGGTTGAACGTGACGGAAGTGACGACCTACAAGAGGTGGGAGATTTACTAAAGGTTTTAAAATGCGAGGACCTAATAAGCGCGTTGCCCGGATGGGAAATAAAACGACTGGGAAGAGAACTGGGTCAGGGGCGTGTTGCTGACGGGAGGCCAAGTCTCGGCAGTGGTTCTCCCAATAGAATCAGGCCTCTGCTAATAACCATACATAGCCCTGGCCACCGTAGCAAGATCTTGGCTGCAGCAAAGAACCTAAAGGGCGATGATCGGTTCGGTAAGGTGTATATCAAGCCAGATGTTCACCCTTCAGTGCGACGTGAGGAAGGACGTCTACGTCACCTCGCATGGGAAGAAAGGAAACGTCCTGAGAATGCGGGGGTCACTGTGCGCTACGATTATAAGCGCCGGGTAGTGACACGCGGTAATACTGTTATTGATAGGTTTAATCCTATAGGTTCCCTATAGGGGGGAGCTGCACAACACCTATTTAGAACTTTGTCTCTATGCTCGTGGAATATCTGTGGTCTGAAAGATAAACTCCTAGATCCCCAGATTCTCCGATATATACATTCCCATGATATCGTATTCCTGTCAGAAATTAAAACTAATAAACCCACACACGTACCCGGCTTCACCCAATATATTAATACGCCAACACCATCCCATCGCGGGGGGATATTGGCATTGGTGAAATGTACATTAGCTAAATTCGTGTTAGAAGTGGATACGAGTAAGGAGGATCAGCTATGGCTGCGGTTTAGTTTCGCGCCTGATACCTTGATCGGTACCTCCTACATAACCCCTTGTGACTCTCGCTATTTTTCGACCCAAATGTTCGGGAACCTGAATGCCACCCTTGAAGAGAACCGAAAGGTTATAGTTGTTGGCGACCTCAATGCACGTGTTGGGGTCCCTAAATACACCGGTGAACGGCATGTGATTAACCGAAAGTATCACGGGGTGGAAGATAACGCTGTAAATAGCAATGGGGAACGGTTACTACGTATATGCTCTACCACTGGGAGTGTAGTCGCAAACCATTTAGAAACAGGGAGGGGTGTGTTAGGTGGGGGTTTATCCTATAGGAAGGGTAAATCATGGGTAAGCTCATTGGACCTATGTGTAATTACGAGTTGTTTGGTTAGTAATGTAGTTAAAGTTAGTGTAGACAGAAACCAACATGGCTCGGATCACGCACCTTTATTGGTAGAAGTAGAAATTAATATTAATAATAAAAAATATTTAACAAGTGCGATATATGACAGAGCAGGTGATTTGGGTGCGGTGTGGACTGAATTAAATTTTAATAATTACCGTACAACCCCACTTGGGGAGAAAGGACCCAGCCATTGCAATACTAACTTAGACCAGTTTAAAGACCTTATTACAAGTATTCATCCACCGATAATTAATGACGCTAGTAGAGAGGGTGGGCAGAATATAGTAGAAACTGCAACACAAATTTTAAATGAAACGGCCAAAAGTTGCAAAGTTAAAAAGCAATACGATTGTATACACAATGTTAATCTACCTGAATCTAATAATGATCGGTGGGCGAGGCTAGTTTCTTTGAATGACCCTAAATTAATCTGGCATGCAGTAAACTGGAAAGGTGAAATTGATAAACTAAAACCCAGGAGAGAGAGTATGCCAGATGACAACCAATTTAAAAGCCATTTTGAAGCGTTACTGAATCCTCCATCTGCGGAAACAGTGCATATGACTGACGAATTTTCAACCGCTCCATATGTTCCGATTCTAGATGATCCGTTGTCAGAAAAGGAATTTGCGGAAGTTTTAAGTGAAATAAAAATAAATAAAAGTTACATAGGTGTCGCACTTGGATTGTTCACTTCGCTACCTGGTAATTGGCTTATATTTTTTCTTGCATTTTTTAATTTCGTGTTTAAATTTGGGGCGTACCCCACATCGTGGTGCTACAGTAAATTAATAATAATTTTCAAATCGGGGAGCCGAGCTATTTGTGGTAATTACAGAGGTATATCAATTATGGAGACCTGTGCTAAGATTTATGATATGTTATTATCAGCTAGACTGTCCTTATGGTGCAATATAAGTAGGTGTCAGGCAGGGGGTAGAAAAAACCGCAGTTGCACTGAACATATATTAGCACTGCGTCTACTTATAGATTATGCGATTTTTAAAAGGGAGAAACTTTTTGTACTATTTGTAGATTTCTCAAAGGCTTACGATAATATACCTAGAATGAAACTTATTGAAAGATTAAGAAAATTGGGTTGTGGAAAAGTAATGTTAATGGCAATCTTAGCTACTTATACATGTACTAAAAGTATATTGAAATCCGCTATAATATGTACAGCCATAGGCGTAAGACAAGGTGCAGCTACTAGTGTAATATTATTTAGCTTATATATTGACAATCTGGTAACAATGGTGTGTAATACTGTAACCCAGGATGGTTATTTGGGTATTTTGCATATTATGTTACTAATGGATGATACTATAATTCTTTCTACTAACCGTAATTTGTGCCTGCGTAAATTGGGTGCTCTTATAGCTTTTTGTAAAGAGTCTGGTATGAAGATAAATGTAAAAAAGACAAAGTTTTTCGTTGTTAATGGTGCAATGTACGATAGAACTCCTCTAGTTGTAAATGACGTAACAGTTAACCATTGTACTACATACACCTATCTTGGATCTATTTTTACAGAAGATGGTAAATTCAACTCAGTTTTTAATCTACATAAAACTCGGTGCGAGGAGATTGTAAATAAATTTTCTATATTTTGTGCGCACAATACAAATATTGCTTTTTGTGTTAAAAAGCAGGTGTTTGAGGCTGCAGTAGCTACAGCATTCCTATATGGTTGCGAAGGCTGGTTAACTAATAATACTAAGAGTTTAGATATATTTTATGGCCGTATGATAAAAATATTATTAGGTGTACGGGAACAAACCCCGACCGACATTTGTTTAATAGAAGTAGGGATGCCTTCCATTCAAACACGCATAATGAAATACCGCAAACGGTTCCTACAGAAAGCTCTACATACGCTACCAGAGGACACACCTTTCCGACAGGCACTTACCATTTGTAAGAATGTAAACTCACCAGGGTACAACATGATAAAGTGTGCTATGGCGTGGTCCGAACCAAGCCCGACTAACAGCGACATTCTTACTAGAATACGCAAGAAGCCAAGCACGGCGACCAAGTTTGTCACATACAGGACGTCACTGAATATGGACCTGACATGCCACTCGATTTACAGCCTGAAATCCCCGTATGTACCGGATTATATTAGGGCGCACTTCAGCAGAATGCGATTAATGTCGCACAACCTGTTTGTAGAACGAGGGCGATGGTCACGGATTCCACACGAGGAGCGAGTGTGTCCCTGTGATAACAAATCCGTTCAGGACGAAGTGCACACACTGTTACATTGCCCAATATCACTACCAATACGCAGACAGTACCCACAGTTAAATATGCAAAATATAAGTATCTTTTTCAATGGTAATATGGATAATATTGAACAATTGTGTAGGTATATAGAGTCAGTAATGTCTGTATATTAAGCTGTTTTTGTATACGAGGTTCAAAAATTATTCGATTGATAGCATCAATACATTAGTATTAGTAATGAGGCATTAGTAATGTGTCAATTAAAATAATCTTGTGCTAATTATATTTAAATGTTTATTTTATTAAATTACAGTAGGAATTATTATTTTGATGATTATGTATAACATGTATATTATTAATATCAGGACGTAAAGTGGTGTTGTGCTGGTTAATAATTGTTTATCTCATTTATATACAATCTAACTTTATGTCAATAAACTAACTAACTAACTAACCCCAACTTCACATACCAATGTAATTAATATTAATACCCAGGGTGCCAAAGCCACAGCCACAGGGATAACACCAAGCGGTATTTCTTCACCACCCTTGCCGCATCAACCGGATGCTACCACAACGCCCCGTAGCAACAACTCCCAACCTGCGAAGCAGCGTCTATCAGACACACCTGCATCACGCACACATGCCAAGACCCGAGACTACTTCGTAACTCAACATCGCCCAACTGCTCTTAACACGATCCCAGAGGTTATCGAACCCCCACCTGAACCACCCGACCCACCATATTTTTCGCACGCTCGCTACGTATCCGCTAGGGTTGATGAACCCCAAGTGGAAGCACTTATTAGTAATCTGCATCGCGCTATTTACAAAACTAATCCAAACTACATTAACAAACAATATCCACCTAATTTATCAACCCAGCACCAAAAAGCTCTGCAACAACTGCGCAAGAACAAAAATACTGTATTTCTTAAAGGTGATAAACAGATAACATCATATTGCTAGATTATGTCGATAAGGAATTCGAAATATCTCGGATATTAAGCGATACTACCACTTATGAGAAGTTACCCAGAGACCCCACTGCTAAATTCCGCGTAAAATGTAGACAGCTTCTCGACCAGCTTGCAATCACAAACCCATTCCTACGCCTTTACTTATTCCCCAACACGTTTACCACAGGCTATTTGTTTATAACTGTGAAAGACCACAAACCAAGATCCGAGTGGATTCAACACCCAAACGGCAAACTTATCCCCAAAGGCAGACCTATAATTTCGAATACGGATGCGTTCTTTACTCCCCTATCTAAACTAATGCACCACTACCTGCACCCACTTGTTACCACAGCGTCGAACTATTTAAAGAGCTCATTGGACTTAAAAGAAACTCTACCCAGACAAGGATCAACATATCACTACACTTTTGTTACGGTAGATGTTATCGACATGTTCACAGCCATCCCACACGAACTAGGCATCGAAGCCACTATGCAAGCACTCAGCGAGGACCCTACGTTACCATACCGCTCCAAATTCACCGCCGAACAACTTGCAGCAATATTGCGTTTCCTGCTGTTTCACAACTTTTTCCGGTTTTCGGGACACTATTACCTTCAGTTGGCTGGGGCGCCCATGGGAGGCAGCCACAGTGGAGATTACGCCATCATAAGTTGTTACAGAGTGCTCAAGAGGGCGATCGCAATCTCGCTACGGGTCCCGTTATACTTTCGAACATTAGTGGATGACAGCCTGTGTGTTTACAACGAATGGCTCACTGACACTGATATAAAACAACTAAACTATGCATTCAACTCCGCCTGCTCAGACCTATACAAAAACAACTCTATACAGTTTACCGTAGACTACTGCAGAAAATCCATAAACTACCTAGATGTTACTATTCAAGCTTCAAACTCAACAAAACTAACAACCAAAATATATAGGAAACCAATCTCTAATAAACTACCCATCGCATACTCAAGCTTCCACCACAAACCATTCCTGCTAGCCATAGTTCGAGCTGAACTGCTGTGCATTCGCCGACTAACGGATTCAACAAATCATTTCAAACAACAAAGGCATTTATATCTCGAAAAGTGTAAACTCAGAGGATACCCCTTGAACTTCCTTTTAAGTTTGTATGCGTGGGACCCACCCCAATGTTCAACATTCACTGCCGCCGAACACGATCAGGACTTTCCGCATTCACCAAGCCATACCAATCAACAAAACAACATAAAACCTCCTACCCAACGTTTCTATCTGTCAACGACACCACAATTTATCCCTACCCTCAGCAAAGTTGTGCGTCGGCATAACAGACGAGTTCAGCACCTTGGTGTAACATTACAAACTGTCCCACGAAATGCACCTACTTTGGGAAAGCTTCTAATACGTAAACAGGAACCACAAACAGCTCCGTGTAACCATCCATGTTTGCAACCCCGCTGCCTCACCTGCTTGGCAATTACGGATATGAAAGAGACACCATGGGGCGAGCCAATCATCGGGAGGTTTGATTGTAAATCCAGCAACATTCTCTATACCATTAAATGTAAAACTCACCCCTATCAATACTACCTCGGTCAAACTGAACAACGTCTGCACAAGAGGCTCAATAAACATCGGGAGAACATCAACAGCTACAGGAAAGCTCTGGATAAGGCAATAAAGAACAACAAGCCGATATGTACTGTGACAACAACTGACCCGGAGGTGCTATTGCTTCAACATTTCAGTAGCTGTAATAATTACGAAGTAACATGCGTCCAGCAATTTCGTAACCACCAACGTCGTATTCATACTGAAGCATTACTCATTAATTGTCACCGCCCACCCCTCAATAAACTGGTACCACTTCTATAGAATGAAACTTCAACCCGATGGCTCGCCCCCACCTAACATTTGGATGTAACAAACTCACACCACCTCTAATAATTAATTAACTGTGCAGTACGCTCTACTTGCTGTAATATACATTGTGTCAGCCAGCTGTAATGTACGTACTATAGCCGAACATATTAGTATTCAATAGGAAATACCAAAACAAAAACTTTTTTAAAAATTGTAATATGCAATCTTGTAGGGATTCCTTTTATTTAGTAACAGTAATATGTGTCCTTTTATCCCCCTCAAATTTATGGCTTAGGTATTCTTTCCCTTCTTTTAATTATATTTTTTAAGGATTTTTTATTTCAGAACCAACATTTTTTTTTTTTTTTTTTTTTACCCTTTTACCAGCCTCACTTTTATTTGTAAATTTGTAACTCAACGACTTAATATTGGAACCAACAATTTTTAACTATTTTTAATCATTTAATGGTTTTAACGTTACCCACCCTTTTTACACCTCTTCATTTAGCACCCTTTTTATTTTTATTTTTAATTTTTAAATTTAATATTGAACGTCTAATACCTTAACAACACTTGTAGGCTACAATTATATCTCTAGGCCTACATACAGTATTATGATAAATCTAAATATGTTAATCTAATACATCCTATCATACTGTGTATATCGGAATTTGGTGGCATAATAATCGGTTGTACCGTACGTTAAATTTAATATTATGGTTTAGGTTTATAAATTGTGTTTTAATGTTATTTTAATTTATTTACTGAAGACGTCCGTGAGGATGAAATGGCCATATAAATAGAAACTGTTTTCGTTAACCATGGCATTAGACCCTTTCTACAGTCATTATCCCTGAAGTTATAATTATGGATACGCCACGAACGGCATCATTTCGACTTCTTTCCCATTTAGATATAGATCCAAGGGCAATCAACGATGTCAGAAACTGTTTAAAACTTAAACTAAACCAAGTACGTACGCTACAACAAATTGATTACTTTAAATCTTGCCGCCAATCTAACTTCCCGCCTCAATTTATGGCGTCCCGCCTCAGATCAATATTAAAGTTCTACCCCTCTATTTACGAGGGAGTACTTAAAAGGACCTTCCGTTTAGAAATTACAGCAAAATATAAACACCTCAGAAAACTGAATATCAACTTTGGTAACCACCATAACAATCTCTTAAAAACTGCGCAAGCCACTTACGATTACACCGCAATTGATTTTTTATCATTCTGGTTACCTCTAATAGAAAACCGGGAATTTGAAGTCGCGTGCAACCGAATGAACTATAAGTACAATTACAATATGGGTTACTATGTAATGGAACAAGCATTGACACGGCTGTCTCGAGCAAACATCGGTCTCTCGCGACATAATCACAGCACTCTTTTAATTGTCTTTTCATCACCATAATCCTACGGCGAACCTCTGGTGAGGATTTATTCGCAAAGTGCTCCCGACAAGCTTTAAATTTCTCCTTCGTAATTCTATCGGTTAAACTAAATAGACTTCTTAATTTCGTGTTTTCTTTTGTCGACCAAATAGTGCGGTGATGACGCGCTGACGGTAGGTGTTCAGTAGATGTAGAAGGAATACTGATATTATAGATTCGTTCTCCAGAAACTGTCGTTAAAATAGAAGTAAGGTCTAGTTTAACATTGTTGGAATCGACGGGCAATCTTTAAGTAGGTCAGAATCGGCAGGGCAATCTTTTACTGGGTCAGAATCGGCAGGGCAATCTTTAAGTGGGTCAGAATCGGCAGGGCAATCTTTAAGTAGGTCAGAATTGGTGGGCAACTCTAGGGTGTTCTCTCTCAGGCTGATAGAACCAGTGGCAGCATACTCTACAGCATGTCTTATTCGGCCAATTGCTTCTTTTGCTTGGTTGGGCCTTATGACTTCGTCATAAACTTTACGTTGGCAAACTAAGGAATGTCCAATTAGTTTCGCAACCCTGTTCTGATCTCCTTCCATTCCCGGGTATTGCTGGTTAAAACAACTTATACTGTGTCGGATACTTGTTGTTCCGGCTTTGGATTTGGAACTAGGGTACAATTTTTTCCATAAACGATTTAACTTGTTCGTAATACACATATATCTCTCTCCAGCTTTCGTGAGGAATACGAGAGGGGCATTAATAGTATACGAATAACTGTTAGGTCCAAATTTGACCCAGATATCTAACAATTCAAATAAACTTGGAGAGATCATAAAGGTTTGAGGACCATATTGACTCCCAGTCTTATGGTTTGTTACGTCTATCATCCAATAACCATCTTCTCTCTTGAATGCGTTATCAAATTCAGTTAGTGTCATGTTAATAACTCCGCAAGATCGATTCCCATGGCACAGAGAAAGCCCCAACATCAACCAAGCTTGCATACTCCATAGCGGAACACCTCCATCTTTAACACCAGTTTTTAGAAGATTAATTGAGCTGCGAATTGGCCCACTGAGAGGGGCAGTTTCAAACCGCAAAAGTTCATCTGCTGTCGGCATCGTTTTAGTTGCCTCCGCCCTTATTTGCCACAGGTGTCGTTTCAATAAACTTCGTTGATTGGCTACCAGACATTTTAAAGTCGTTCTTGCAGCTATAATTTGGGACCTTTCCAGTCAGAAATGCTGTTCTGGTCACATATATATCCAGTATCTCTCAGTACGTTTTGCCTACACCTTGATACATAATTATTAAACTTGTAACTAGAAAGTTATTTTATGAATAACATATGTAACATAAACGTCATTTTTACCTTAAGTTTTAATCTTGGACGAAATATAAGCTTTAATCTATGGGGTAATCTTAAACGTAATATAAGTTAAATCTAAAAGGTAATTTTGGAAGAAGTCTAACAGTCAAACATAAATCTCGCATATCTTGATATCTAAGACCACAATCTTGATTTAGATTTATTCTGAAATCTAAGACGAATTCCAGAGTAGTAATCTTGGACGAAATATCTGCCGGAATTAAGCCAACTGTTTGGACCAACAGCGTACTGTAGATATTCACATACACTACATGATAATTTCACATAATACAGTAGTTGAGTAGTAATTAGTACAAGATTCGCACATACATTATCAACTTTATATCAGTAAAGATATTTACAGAAATTATATTTTACAGTAAGTGTGAATTGTACTACAGTACATTCATTGCTTATTGAAGGAATATTAATAGTAATAATAGCTAAGAGGTACATATACTTGAGATTTATAACTAATAGTAAAGTGCCGTTCTGGTCACATACATATCTCTCAGTACGTTTTGCCTACACCTTGATACATAATTATTTAACTTGTAGCTATAACGTTATTTTATGAATAACATATGTAACATAAACGTCATTTTTACATTAAGTTTTAATCTTGGACGAAATATAAGCTTTAATCTATGGGGTAGGGACAAATCTAAGCAGAAATCTATGGGGTAATCTTAGACAAAACATAATCTGAAATCGAAAAAGTAATCTTGGACGAAATCGAACCTCTCGTCTAACTTGATGTCCCAAACCACAATCTTGGCTTAGATTTATTCTGAAACCGAAACGGAAATCCAAAGAGTAATCTTGGACGAAATCTAAGCTGAAATCGATGCTGTAATCTTAAAAGCTAAATCTAAAAAGTAATTTTGGATCAAATCTAACATCTCGTATAACTTGAAATCTAAGACCACAATCCTGATTTAGATTTATTCTGAAATCTAAGACGAAATCCAAAGAGTAATCTTGGACGAAATATAAGCTTTAATCTATGGGGTAGGGACAAATCTAAGCAGAAATCTATGGGGTAATCTTAGACAAAACATAATCTGAAATCTAAAAAGTAATTTTGAACGAAATCTAAAGTCTCGTCTAACTTGAAATCTCGGCTTAGATTTATTCTGAAATCTAAGACGAAAACCAAGGAGTAATCTTGGAATATAAGCCGGAATGAAGCCGACTGTTTAGAACCAACAGCGTAATGTATAGTAGTATATAGATATTCACATACACTACATGATAACTTCACATAATAGTAGAGTAGTAATTAGTACAAGATACCACATACATCATCAACTTTATATCAGTAACGATATTTACAGAAATTATATTTTACAGTACAGTAAGTTAGTGTGCATTGTACTAGACAGTTCATTCATTGCCAGCTATTCAAAGAATATTTATAGTAATACTACTTTTGGCACTTTTTTTGAGACGTTTTTTGAAAATTACATTTCATTAAATATGAATTGTAACATCTCTATTTTTGATTTACACCGGTTTTTTGATGTTAGCAATTGGATGGAATTCATATAAAATTGATTTAGAAATTTCAAACTTGTTTTTTCCGGCGGGTGCCAATTTTTGGTGCCAGCACCAAATTTTGAAATATGTCAATTTTGTAAATTGATTGTGTGAAACTTGTTTTTTACGCAATTGGGGTTTTTTGGGGTTCTGGTTTCGATGAAATATATACGAGTTGCACCAAGCGTATCAAACTTGTATTTTTCGGTGGTGGGTACAAATTTTGGTGCTACCACGAAATTTTGAAAATCCTTTCAATTGATAAAATTGTTTGTGACAATTTATTTCTTTCGTTTTACAGGTTTATGGCTATTCTGAATTGAATGGAATATATAATTTTCGAACTAGGCATCTCAAACTTGTATTTTTCGGGAAGTGGGTGCAAAATATGGTGCTAGCACCAAATTTTGAAAACCATCAAATATATAAATTGATTGTGTCACCTTGTTTCTTGCGTTATACGGTTTTGTGAGGGATCTGAATTCAATGGAATCAGTAAAAATTTCATAAGAGTTTTCAAACTTGTGTTTTTCGCCGGTGGGTGAAAATTGTTGTCGCAGCACCAAATTTTGGAAAATAAGCAAATTGATCAGTAGATAGTATCATCTTGTTTATTGCGTTATACGGGTTTATGAGGGTCCTGAATCCGATGGAATCAATAAAAACAGCACTGGACATCGCAAACTTGTACTTTTTGGTGATGGGTACGAAATTTGGTCCTAGCACCAAAATTTGCAAATTACGCCGAAAAATACAAGTAGCAATGATGGGGCATTTTAGAAATGTATTCCATTAGAATAAGCGCCCTAGAAAACCTGAAAATGTGAATTTATAGCATCGTATAAGTGAATTAAAAAATTTGTGTTCTAACTGAAAAGTGCTGGTTACTTGTTTTTTTCATTTTTTTCCTACGCAGAGAGGACTAAACAGCCATTTATAGTAATCATATCATTTTTAAATATTTTCCAATGTATTTTTCGCCCCAGAAAACCTGTATTGAAAAACAATTAGACGAAAAATGTAACTTTTAAATTTTCTGAAAATTGTGCACTACTTGTAATTTTGGTGCTGCAATATAACCACCCCAGTACATTTTTTCGAAAATTTTTTTTTTCGGTCGGATCCTGACTAGTGATACCTAAGTACAAACAAAAATCAGACGTTTTCGTAAAAATTTGTAGATTTTAGAGGGGGGGGGGGTCAATATGACCCCCCCCCCCGGTATTTGTACAACATAAGTTGAAAACCGTATATAAGTCAAAAACCGTATATAAGTCAAAAATCGTATATAAGTTAAGTGGACTATAAACTGTATCGTCTACAACTTATAGTATATAAGTTAAGTGGACTATAAACTCAAACTGTATCGTCTACAAGTTAGAGGCTACTTGCTATCAGATTTGCGTACAAGTTGATAGGTGATTTCTGCCCAGTGCTCTGAATGTCACGTTGAAGAAATTCATTGAAGCACGGATAAAGAGAAGGAATAACTAAGACTCTCTTAAGGGGAAGTTAAAAAACGTATATAAGTCAATAACCGTATATAAGTTATTTGGACTATAAAATGTATCGTATACAAGTTAGGGGCTGCCTGCTATTAGATTGCATACAAGTTGATAGGTGATTTCTGTCCAGTGCTCTGAATGTCACGTTGAAGAAATTCATTGAAGCGCGGGTAAACAATGTGAGTAACTATAACTCTCTTAAGGGGAAGTTAAAAACCGTCTAGAAGTCAAAAAAACGCATATAAGTCAAAAACCGTATATAAGTTGAGTGGACTGTAAAATTTATCGTCTACAAGTTAGGGGCTACCTGCTATCAGATTTGCATACAAGTTGATAGGTGATTTCTGCCCAGTGCACTGAATGTCACGTTGAAGAAATTCATTGAGAAGCGCGGGTAAACAGCGGGAGTAACTATGACTCTCTTAATGGAAATTAAAAACCGTATATAATTCAATAAGGAATAAAAAAAAACTTTATATAAGTCAAAAACCGTATATAAGTTAAGTAGGACTGTAAAATGTATCGTATACAAGTTAAGGGCTATCTGCTATCAGATTTGCGTACAAGTTGATAGGTAATTTCTGCCCAGTGCTCAGAATGTCACGTTGAAGAAATTCATTGAAGCACGGGTAAACAGCGGGAGTAACTATGACTCTCTTAAGGGGAAGTTGAAAACCGTATATAAGTCAAAAACCGTATATAAGTCAAAAACCGTATATACGTTAAGTGGACTATAAACTGTATCGTCTACAACTTATAGTATATAAGTTAAGTGGACTATAAACTGTATAGTCTACAAGTTAGGGGCTACTTGCTATCAGATTTGCATACAAGATGATAGAGGTGATTTCTGCCCAGTGCTCTGAATGTCATGTTGAAGAAATTCATTGAAGCACGGGTAAAGAGAAGGAATAACTAAGACTCTCTTAAGGGGAAGTTAAAAAACGTATATAAGTCAAAAACCGTATATAAGTTAAGTGGACTATAAACTGTATCGTCTACAACTTATAGTATATAAGTTAAGTGGACTGTAAAATGTATCGTATACAAGTTAAGGGCTATCTGCTATCAGATTGGCGTAAAAGTTGATAGGTGATTTCTGCCCAGTGCTCTGAATGTCACGTTGAAGAAATTCATTGAAGCAATGGTAAACAGCGGGAGTAACTATGACTCTCTTATGGGGAAGTTGAAAACTGTATGTTCGCGGTATTTCAACTTTTCACTACGCGAGTTGAATATTTTTGTATTTATTTAAAATTGATTATTCCGATATTACTACTGGGTGCGGGACCATGGGTTTTGGGCACATTCTATAAACTGGGGGCGATTTATGGGCGAACTTTGGGGCAACTTACAGGGTACGGGAATAATTTCATAGTTATAAGGGCCAGGGGGGGGATGGAAAATTCAAGCAGTATTCAGGTTAGCCTGAGTACTATTAGGCCCTGGCCAACTTCCTGCTGCCTGTAGGGGTGGATTTGGTAATGCGCCAGGCCTAAAGGACAAGGACTGCTCTTAGCGGTCCCTGGCCAACAGCAGTTATTACGAGACTGAAAAGACTGCTTGTGTCAGGGATTTGCGACGGGAAACGACAGCCCCCTTAGTAGCTAAGCCGTACTGGTTCTCGATGACCGATCCCTTCGGGGTTCGCGAGGGGTGGGACGGACATGCGAAAGGGTGGCCGACTAACGACTGCCCCCTGAGCTAAGCCGTACTGGTTCTCGATGACTGATCCCTTCGGGGTTTGCGAGGGGTGGGACAGACATGCGAAAGGGCTGGCCACAGGACGGGTTTGACGAGGACTGCCCTTAGCGGTCTCTGGTCAACAGCAGCTATTACGAGACTGAAAAGAACTCGGAACGCTGACTGCTTGTGTCAGGGATTTGCGACGGGCAACGACAGCCCCCTTACCTAAGCCGTACTGGTTCTCGATGACCGATCCCTTCGGGGTTCGCGAGGGGTGGGACGGACATGCGAAAGGGCGGCCGACTTACAGAAGAAGGGTTTGACGAGGACTGCCCTTAGCGGTCTCTGGTCAACAGCAGTTATTACGAGCCTGAAAAGGACATCGGAACGCCGGCTGCTTGTACCAGGGATTTGCGACGGGAACCGACGACAGACCCCTGAGCTAAGCCGTACTGGTTCTCGATGATCGTTCCCTTCGGGGTTCGTGAGGGGTGGGACGGACATGCGACGGGGTCGAAAGACAAAGGACTGGACGCTACGGGACCACCGACACAACAGACCCCTAGCCAAGCCGTACTGGTTCTCGATGATCGATCCCTTCGGGGTTCGGGAGGGGTGGAACGGACACGCGACAGGGTCGACCGACACCGACACTACGGCACTAAGACCAGGACTGGGGAACATTAGGTAGGCTAAAATCTGGGGAACATCGGGTAGGCTAAAATCTGAGCGAACAGTGGGTAATTAAATAATATACTGTAGGGACTTATATTGTCGTGTGTAATTATTGTGAATATTTGGTGTATATTGATTTGGGGAAGCCCAAAATTATTCTCAATCAGGTTCAACAGAGTTCAGTTACATTAAAGAGTATATCCAACTAATGCAGCTTTTTCTCAACCGCAACCTGCATCTCAGAAATCATTCCTTCTCCACAATCAATATCCGGTGACTGGCCGGGGCTCGGTGGTCTGTAAAGTCACGTCTCCAGCATCGGCGTTTTTCCCCCCTGGTGTTGGGATAACGGCAACAAAATTGAGAATAATTCATGTGGTCAATTTTGACAGGGTGTCAAAATTGAGAATAATTACGGTCAATTTTGACGGGGTGTCAAAATTGAGAGTAAAACGCGGCTAACTTCAACTGGTGGAAGTTGAGAATCCTTCAATACTCTTCAAAACTCTCTACGTGCTTGCCAGCACCCACTACGAGGAAACTCTGGTATTTGAGTTAAGACGAAGTCGTGGTTTTATTAATCAACAAACTCGATCTAACCAACTCGTAGTCGGCAGATCACATATTTGGAGAGTTGTTAACAGGGAATGGAAGTATCGATCACACCCATTGATATAATCCAAGTTGAGCCAGGAATCTGGCACGTCGAAGTTGAAGTACAAGGAACGAACGTCGGACGATTCAGGATTACCGTTTGGGTGGTCCAAGCTGAGTACAATACCTACAAGGAACTGTTTTATGACATCGCGTATCTAGCTATCGACGAGGCGTTACAATGACGACAAATAACGTATCCGATACCGACGAGATGGATCACCACACAGACTCGGAAGCCGACGAGGTACCAAACGTCAAGAACACGACCCGTCGGCTAGGGGCTCTCAAAGGCGGAGTAACCCGAGCGTATCAACGGATGGAGAAACAACTCAAGGGAGTCAAAACCCCCCTCAATGAGGTACAAACTCAGCTTCAAAGTATCCGAAATATCCTACAGCGGTACGAAAGAATGATACAGGCGTACCAAGAGCTCGTTCCCTCCACCGATCAGGAAAACTACCCCAAGTTAGAAGAACACGTTGTACATCTAGATGGGTTCCGCAAACAACACCGGAGGACCCTCAGCCTTGTGAGAGGCTATGAAGAACAGTACTACAAGAGGGCTGAAAGAACAGACGCGGAATCAGTACGATCCTCCAGCATCAGGACAGCAGTACATCGAAAGAGAACGGGGTCCGCTAGAAATCAGCACTCCAGCGCTAGGAGCGAGATATCCGGCTCAGCGCGCAGTTCTCAAGGGGGGCCGCCACTCCGAGACCAACTGCGAGAACGGAAGGCATTAGCCCTCAAAGCTCGGATGGAAGATGAGTATATCCAACTGCAAGCCGAGCAAGATGTATTAGCCGCCGAAACACAAAAGCGAGAGGCCGAACAAGCGGCCGAACGGCAAGCCGAACAACGCGAACAGGAGGCGGAACAACATAGACGAGAGGCCGAACGGCAGGCCGAACAACGCGAACAGGAGGCTGAACAACGCGAACAGGAGGCGGAACACCGCAAACGAGAGGCCGAACGGCAGGCCGAACAACGCAAACAGGAGGCTAAACAATGTGAACGCGAGGCCGAACGGCAGGCCGAACAACGCAAACAGGAGGCTGAACAACGTGGACGAGAGGCCGAACGGGAGATCGAACAACGTAAATGGGAAGCAGAAATGCGTAAACAACACGCCGAGGCCCAAGCGATTCTCATCCACAAAAAGAATGCGGATATTGCAAAACTCGCGGAATACGAAGCCGCACTCATAGAACGAGATATTCAACTCTACGAGGACTGGGAAAGGGATATAGATCAGGAATATGAACCAATCCCGGTACCGGAATTAGAGAAGTCATTTATACCGACAGCGGCGAAACTTCCGAAACCCGAGATTCCGCCTACCAAACTGTCTACGTTATCGGCACAAGCACCAGTGTTCCATCCCCCACCGGTTACGCTTAAAAATAAGGAACCGTATTTCCCATCCAACCCCACGGCAACGAGTGTACCCAAGTACGAGCCTGAAAGGGACTCGGAACGGGACGCCACTCCCCGATCCAACAACCCATTTACGTCCACACCACAAACCCGTAGTCGCGTCATCATTAAAACCCCACCTATAATTGATCCATCGAGTATGGGAGTGAGTGCCAATAACTATAACCCTCCGAGTCACTCCAGTTCGGACGACGTCGGCATTATCCGGGCATTGGAAAACCGCCTCTCCATGCCCAAGATGGAGATCCGCACATTCGAAGGAGATCCCGTCGATTACCTCAGATTCAAGAAACGGTTCTTTGCGCAGATTGGATCAACAGACATAGCCGACGCACAGAAACTGGTATATCTATCGCAATACCTGGGTGACAAACCACGCCGAATTATTGCATGTTTTGAGGGAGGTTCTCATGAGGCATACTATGACGCATGGAAAACTCTAGATAAAAGATACGGAAATACCGGAACTATAATTAATAGAACTCTAGAGAGACTGATACAGGACGCAGGATCACTAGGGGACCCACAGAACATCCAGGAATTCTCCGACTCTATGAAGGATGCCTACTATACTCTGAAACCCTTAAATAAGGAGGACCAGGTGAACAACATTCTAAACCTCTGACAGATCGCCCGGAAGTTCCCCGGATGGCTACAAAGTAAGTGGGCCTATAAATGCGTAGATCTCCGGCGCAGACATCCAGATCGAGATCCCAGCTTCCTTGAAATGTCGGCATTCCTGGACGACATCTCCGAAGCCATGAATGACTCGATGTTTTCAAAACAGAGTCTCGCCAAGTTGGACGGAATAGAGAGCAACTCCAGGAGTAAGATACCTCCTCCGAAACCGAGATTCCGCCCCCCACCGGTGAGTACGATGGCCATCACCATGGCCGAGGATTCCGACGATGAAGACTACGAGGAACTGACACACGCCAAGGAATGGGCATGTTATCTCGCGAATTGGGCACCCGAGAGGGAAGGCATCACAAACTCCCTGCTATGTCTCTTCTGCAGAGAGAAACATAAAGTTGAATTCTGCAGGAAGTTCCAGTTTGCCGAACTCATCCCACGCTTCGAAGCGATTATGAAACACCGAGGATGCTTCCGGTGTCTTGGAACAGGTCACTACGTTCGGGATTGCGACCAAAGGTCGTGTTGTGCGGTTTGTAACAACCTACGTCATCACACGCTCCTCCACATCCCCGCGAACTTTGACTTCAATACCCTCCCCTTTCGGATTGAAACAAAGCGAAGAGGAGAAACGAACCACGTTTCCAAAGGAACCCGGGTTACCCAACGGAGAGAAACCAATCCGTTTAAAATCTCCACCGATAAACCACAAGTAACTAACATTTCGGCCACGATTAATCTTATAAATCGCCGCTACATGGTCTTCGCAAAGGTAATCCCGGTAAGGATTCAGGGAGTCGGCAAATCCCTGACGACGCTCGCGTTCCTTGATAACGGGTCTGACGGAACCATCATCGACCGGGATTTCCTCGAGCAACTCGGCCTAGAATACGATCCTTGTAAACGGCCCATACAAACCATCACCGATAACCGAGAGGTAGAGTCTGGGGAGGTGCAACTCCAAATGGAAGGAGTAATGAAGGGCTACGAGACGGTCAAGCTAACCAACAAAAACGCCTTGGTACACACAGACCTCCGAGTGCGGTTCCGACAATCAGCCGAGTACGCCCCCCTCATACAATTGGACCGAGACGATGTAGATCTGAGGTGTCCGCAGTTGGACGTAAACCGCATTACCCTACTGATCAGACTTGATACACCGGAATTACACATACCTACCAGAGATATCGCCCGATCCATAAAGAAAGATGACGGTTTTTACGCTGAACGAACCATAATGGGATGGACCCTCTGCGGCATCAAGGAAGAAACTACTGACACCTATACATATCTTCCTAAATGTCAGATTAAAGGAAATGTAACATCCGTGGGATATTGCTCAGCTACAGACCTCGATGAGGATTTATTTCTCGAGACCGAAAAAACCCAGCGAGAGATGACTAAATACTTTAATCTAGAGACCCAAGAGTTCGCTGAAAAGGACGAAAACCCGTCCGAGGAAGATCGATACTGTATGGATGTTCTGGACCAGGCCACGTTCAACGACGGACACTGGTGTTCACCCATGCTATGGAAGGACCCGAATAAACCAATGGCGAACAACGCTAACATGGCCCTTAGGCGACTTAAGGGCATTCTCCGCCGGCTGAATGACCAACCCGAGATAAAGGAGAAATATAATGCCGTAATCCAAGGATATCTCGACGATGGATTAGCAGAAATGGTACCACGGAATGAACTGCAAGGAGGAAAAATAACATATTATCTTCCAACCCACTACGTGGTAGAAGCACAGAAGGGCAGGAAAATCCGAGTAGTTAATGATGCCGCTGCTATGTATCAAGGCGAATCCCTGAATAGTCAGCTTTATACGGGACCCAACATATATAGTACACTTATTGGCGTATTGATCAGGTTCAGAGAAAACCGGATAGCATTCACCTGCGACATCAAAGCCATGTTTCATCAGGTTCGTACGCTACCAAGAGACTCAGATTGTCTACGTATCCTATGGACGGATAAAACACTAACTCAACATGAGATTAGTCAACTTACAATAAAGGATGTAGACGTAATGCGTATGGTCGTCAGGATTTTCGGCGCTAAGGACTCGCCAGTAGCATGTAGTGACATGCCTGAAAAGGACGGCAACTATGTGTGAAAACGAGTTCCCCCCCAACCGTCATAGAAACCATTCGACGATGCTTCTACGTGGATGACGGATGCGCCGGCGCGGATAATGTGGATGAGGCATATCGGCTAGCAATGGGGATGGTAGAATGTTTAAAGAAAGGAGGCTTCCCGCTCGTGAAGTTCAGGTCCCACGACAAGAGACTTATGGAAAAGTTTCCGGAGGACATTCGACTGGACAACAACAAAATGTACTCGGAGGATGTGGAACACCGTGTACTCGGGATTGAATGGGACATAGAATCAGACGAATTTATTTTCAAATATAAACCCCTATCCAAGCCTATGACGAAAAGGGGATGTTTGTCGATAAAAAGCGCCATCTTCGACCCACTAAATTTCATATCTCCAGTAACCTTGGCCGGGATGAACTTGATTAAAGAAATGTTAGAAGGACTGGGATGGGACGAAGAACTCCCCCCACACCTCAGCGTCAAATAGAGAAAATGGACGGAGCAGCTCGAACACCTACATCTCATGCGGATCCCTCGACCGTTCTTCCTCGATAAACTACCCACCGATATCTTCCAGCTCCATACCTTTTCGGATGCTTCGAATACCGGAATCGGCGTAGTCACTTTCTTAAGAAGACTAAGTAACGATGGAAACGGCGATACGAGCTTCTTATTTTCTAAAGCTAAGACAGTATCCGGGGAATTCGTAGCAACGATTCCGAGACTCGAGCTACAAGCTGCGGTTTGGGCAGTAAGACAGAATCGCATGGTCATGCGGAACCTACGGATCCCCATAGAATCTCAACACTTCTGGGTCGATTCGAGTATAGTTCTCTATTATCTCCACTCTCCATCACGGCGTCACACCACGTTTGTTGCAAACCGAGCCACGGAGATTAAACAGTGTACCGGCCGAGAACAGTGGCATCACGTGAACGGGAAGGAAAACCCAGCGGACTTATCAAGCCGAGGCGCCACCCCAAAACAACTCGGTAAAAGCAAACTCTGGCTTACAGGCCCGGAATTCCTACAGCAGCCACAATTAACATGGAGTACCCGAT